>JABSTT010004225.1:0-23493 GCA_013339685.2 Hyalomma asiaticum | reverse complement strand
TTGTACGGTAGGGGGAAGGCTTGGGTGGGTGTCGGTTGGCTCGATGAAAGTGGAATTCTTGGCAAAAACAGCGCTGATGCTGATCGCTATGGCATCTTGCACTTATTCGAGCGAATACTCTGGAAGAAGGAAAACCTGTGGCAGTGAGCGAATGGCTTGCTGACTGCTGAGAGCGCGTTCTTTCCAAGGGCAGGCAAGGAGCAGTGTCTTTCCAAAATGAAGAAAAGGCATTCGTTATTCCAAACAACAGTCCCCGGACATGCGTGTCCTTTAAGCTATTATGGATGCCATCAGCTGAGACAACGCGGCGGAAGGCAGCCGTGCAAAGGCCGTGGTCGAAATGGTACACGAAACAGGAAAGTCCGGAGACGTTCTGTCGCAGGCTATTAAATGTGCAGGCCTCGCGATTAGATTGCCGAACAAGGCCATCATCTCGCTTACCATACTGGCGACTCGTAGCTCAAGGCAGGATGTGTCTTGCGTACACAAGCCTGATACGTGGTCGTTCCTTGACTGTGATGTGAAGCAGGTACCGGTAGTTTTCGAAGGTTAGACGTCCGATGGAAGAGGTTAAGTTATTAGTATCCCCACTGAGGATGATGGTTGTAGTAGATGATACAACCAAGAGCCCACGCGTGTCCGTTATTCAGCCTCTAAACTGCGACATGAAAGCTGCAGTGGCAATGCGATAATGGTCAAAGTGGCGGAAGAGGTACTTGATTTGGGCGTTGCCCAGCGAGGATGAATACTGATGGTGAGCACACCATCAATAGGTTTTGAAAATAAACCAAGTGACCCCAGTCTGTGCATGGCGCGCGTACGTCAAATTGCGAGGCTTTCGCTGTGCATAATTGTTCGCCTGCTTTCCTTCGAATTACGTTTCACATGACAGTTCTTGTAAACCTTTGTTTAGAACAACAAACTTAACACCAAATGGAAGACGCACCTTGCGGGACCTCCGCAACGTAGTGTCAACAAGGTCTCATCTCTCTGAGAGGGCAGAGGGACCCATTGCGGTGAGGTGACTGAGCACCGTGTTGCTGCATTTTCAGCTTGGGAAATTAGGTCACAAGAGCCCGTACCAACGGGTGTCGGTTGCGCACCGACCTGGACTTTTGTTGCGCGCGAAACGCACAAGCCCCCCACTGTATACATCTAATGGACATGATCTTCAAGTCTTGCCTACCGAGCCCTAAGTATAGTAAAAAAATTTTGATACTGGAGCCCAGGTTCCCCTGGAAGTCATGGTGATTGTGGACACAATGGGGTATGAAGAAGCTCCGATGATGGTTGTTATTGCAATAAACATATCTAGAATAAGATATTTCATCCTCCTGTGTTCGTGCGCCTCCGAAAGGTCCACCCGTGTCTCTACCACCTGGACATCTAATGCAACACACTGCACGTGTCTTGAGATCACTAAGTTTGGAATCTTCGTTCTGTGACATTCTGTAATGTATACATGCTGAGTGTCTTCTTTCACTTGCCAGTCCTCGCGCAGACGCTTGGCCACGTGCATCAGTATACAATCGTGTCGCTGAATGCCCTGATGGTTAGCTCTGTGACAGCCCTGAAGAATGTGTCCAAGAGACCCCATCGGAAACACGACCTGCCTGACATTTCTTTCTAGTATCCTGGCCCCTCTGCAGTTGAGTGGTATTTGGGATAGCGTCTATGTGGAATTTAACGGTGTCTACGCACTCTCTCTTTGAGAAAGGAAGTCCCCTCCTCCAACCAGGCAGTCGATCCCTTGGCAATAGAGCATTATGCCAATAGCCTACTGACGAAGCTGGAATGCCTTACCTTCCTCCAGTACTTGTGTGAATCTGCCGTGTTCCTTATATCTCCCTTGAAGGCTGCCAAACTCTCTGCCTGTCTCGTGGCTTTTCTCACAGTCCTTGCTGGCTGCGACCGCGCATTGGTGGTAGTCGGTAAACAGGAGTGACCCCAGACGCCGCAGTCGCATCGCCGGTATTGCCGTCCGCAGACACATAAGCCGCGGCGCTCCCTCTGGGGTGGATGCATAAAATAACCCAAAGCAACACCAAGAGGGGAGCGTCAGCCACTGTCGCACCGCCGCCACGATCATCTTCTCGAGCGACTGCAACAACTTTAATGAAACAGGGCCCAGGATAAGGTGGCGCATAAGCCTAGACATTAAGTACTGGCGTAGAGCAACGAGCCTATGTTGCGGTTTGAGAGGCGGTTTGGAAAGGCGAGGCAGCAGTATGCTTAGGTCGCCACGCACCATGTTATTACTAGTCAAAGTGCCATCGAACCTTATTCCACAGTATTTCCATGCTGTTGTGTGGGATGTCACTGAGATGTGTTTCCCTATAATGGTGTATACATGCTCAGTGTCTACTTTGGCCTTATCACGGACGCTTGGCGTGGTCGTTAAAGCACGCTACTTGGAAGCGTTTGACTCTAAGCCACAGTCATTCACGTGGTTGTTCAATGAATTCAATTGGGTCTGCAGCCCTGCCCTGGTAGTGGTATTAGGTATGACGTCGTCTGTAAATAGCACTGCCGGCACCCACAGGCCGTCGCACTCGAAAGCAACATACATCGACTGTTTTTCAAGGAACCTGTGGAGTATTGGGTTAAATAGTTAGTGCGACAGTGGATCACTTTGCCTCGCATCCACTTGATGGGTGCAGCACTTCCGTAAGAGTGCCACAGGTCGGCACTGCTGTGGTCATTGAATAGAAGTCTTCAGTTCATCGGCAGAAATTCTCCGAGATGCCCTTTCTGTCTCAATTCTTGTATGATGGCTGGCTGAGCCGCTTTGTCGGGTTCAGCCGCATACACTGAGGTCATTGCCAAATTCCTGTTTATGCTTCGCTTCATCGACCACTGTCTGTAACAAGAGTGAGTTCTCTGCACAGCCATCGAAAGGAATAAATGCCCTCTTTCGAAAGTCCAGCCCGAATTCGGACATTAAACACCGCGCGTAGATATTATGCAAAAGCCTAGTCGGGACGTATGATGCAGTAATGGGCCAGTGCATCGATGCTGTAGATGCTCCAGGAACGTTTGGGACAAAAATTGTACGTGCATTGCACAGCAACAAAGTCTGCATTATTATAAGTTTGAGGAGTACCCTCAGAAGAACCATCGGACAAGAGTGTGATTGCTTTGATCAGAATCTATCCGGCCCTGACGCCGAGCTCGCAAGGGCATGGCCGACTTTGTCTTGCGCAGTTATCAAAAACCGTGGATCAATAACACGAGCGATGCTAGTCCTCGTTTTGTGCATTTTTACGTATTTTTCTTATCAGGCTACCAAAATGCATAAAAAGATCAAACTACCGAGTGTCACAAAGTGGTGACCATTTCGTCGAAGAACCCGGCGTCAAGTTAAAGGGGAAGCCAAAACAATAACAAGAAAAGAAAAGCATCGCGCGCGGAAGAGGCTCCCAAAATCACGCAGGAGCTGGCCGGGGCCTTGAAGGAGGGAAATTTCGTAGAACGCGTCAGTGAGTCATCTATTCGCGGCGAGCGAACGGGTGAGTCAGGCGGAGGGAGAGAGGCGGCGGAGAGTGCGTACCGACGCTCCTCGCTCCATGAGAGGGAGAAAGAGGCACTGTCCAGGCGGCCGAGGTTCGAAAAACTTCAAGGTTACTCCCTCGGTTTCGCGCATTACTGCAACACGTGGTCCGCACCGAAATTTCGAGAAGCACTGCCGAGAAGCCATATAAGCAGTGGACCACGGGCCGTAAGTAGCAGTCGAATTCGTATGTTGCTCAGCGAGGAGAAGGTGTGAAACGACGCGGCTTCGCTAGCCAGCCGACAAGACCAGCTTGCAACCTTCAAGTTGAGGAGGCACCTCGAGTGACTATGGTGAATAGGACTTTGTTTTAGGCTTTGTTGCACTGCATGACTTTTTACGTTTGTTGTTGGTTTCGTGTGATGTTGTTACCCATCTGTGTTTGTATTGTGAAGAGCCGAGTTTGTGCACGTTTTGCGTAACTGCCTGATTGATGAGAATATAATTGTTTTTTTTGATCACCCTTGGCTATAACTCGGTCTTTGAATCGCTTCTGGCGATTTGCTAGTGCGCCGAAGGGGACCAAAAGCTAATTGTCTAAGCTTTCGTCGGATCATTTCCGGGGCACTGACACACCGGTCCTTGGGATCTTTTACGGAGACTGCATCCCGCGCCTTACAGCTCGGGATCGGTGACACCGAGTAGTATTCACTCGATTGTTGCTCATTTGCCCGAATTTATAAGTTGGTGTGCATGGTAATCTGAACCATTTGGACCAAGCTGATTTGGTCCTGAAGTATTTGGTCCAGGAAAGCGGAGAATTTTGCTCTCGTGCCAAATTGTCCGTTTTCATCACATAATAGAACTTGCAAGTTAAAAAGTGATAATGGCCGTGGTGAAGGAGTTAGCCGCGTTCCTCAATTCACAAGGCAACGAGGAAAGTTCCTAAACTGAGATTCTTCGGTATGTAGTCCTAAATGGACTTCAAGTGCAAAAAGAGGGCGTACTGCCACCCATACATAAAAAAGGAAAAGAAAATGAAAAAAAGGCTTTCATAGTGCTTGCTTTCCATTGACTTCTGGTCAGCATTAGCCAGATGTACATGGCGCTTGGGCTTGTAGCAGACTTGGCAGCAATGAACATACAGTAATACAATTAGTTACTAAATTGCTTTTCCCAGTAATGGGTAGCGTAAAGAATTACGTTTCGGAGCTGGTAATTTAGTAATTAACGTAATGAATTACTTCAAGCGAGGGATTTTAGGAAGATTACTTATTACATTCTGAATTAAATTTGATTAGAATATACACGTCTTCATTCTTTGCTACATAAACAAATGACCTTGGGAGGAATGAAAAATAACAGTGACAAGATAATATGAGCGGCAAGTCCACAGAAATTCAGAAAAGCCACGCACTATCCGAGCTCGAACCCTTGATTAACCTTGCTGAATGGCCATGGCCCTCGAAACAAGTGGGGTTGATGATGGCTTCATGCTTTACCGAGTGTTGGACAGCTCAGAAAAACGATATAGTGGTTTTAAACGCGTTACCCTGTCCCACCAAGAGAAACGGCTTTGCCTTAGCTAAAAATACAGGTCCCTCTGCCATACAACTACTATACTTTATCCAAGCAAGCTTCCCGACAGGTTAGCAACTAGACTCATCAAAAGAGGGAAAAGTTGCTGCAGCGAAAGTTGAGCTCCTAATTTGAATGTAAAAGTTCTGTTAACTGTAATACATGAAACAGGACATGAAGGATGAAGTTTTGTTAATTTCAATATAGTTTCATTACTTTTGCGAAAGTAATGGCAATGTAATGTCATTACATTCGACCAGCAGTAATTTGTAATGTAATTCACTTACATGTCCAGGAATCCTGGGAAAGAGATGGTAAAATTACATTTAGAAGTAATTTTACCATCTCTTGTTTGTGGTTAGGTAGCGCTCTGCCGCACACATCTGCCTTTCTACATGCACGGTACTCGGACGCTCACATTGAAATTCACATATCAGTGCTTACAAGCCTTATAAATAGCGCTGATACGCAATTATCATCATCATCATCATCAGCCTGCTCAGGTCCACTGCAGGACGAAGGCCTCTCCCAACGGTTTCCAATCCACCCTATCCTGAGCGAGTTGGTTCCACTATATGCCCGCTTCCAGTGGCGGCCTGTCCGGGTCCAGTGATTATTACTGCCCTCTACTGCTTCACAGAGCTGACCGCCGCCATCGACAGATGTTCTGCTGCTGCTGGACACTGAGGGCGAGGGTTTAATTGTAGACATCGTGTGGGAGGTGGTGGCCAAGCACTTCACCAGGGAGGCCAATTTCTGTTCTGGCGTAGGAGTGAGTCGTAAACAGCAGTTGAACGACTGAAAGCCTACCGACAAAATCTCGAGCAGTGAAAAGGTTTAACTGCTCACCGAATTATCGTGGACGCGTTGGGCTCGGCGCGGTTGTAGTCCTGTCATAGCTCACACGTTGATCATTGCTCGAATGCGACTCCGATACACAATAAGCATTCAATAAATAAGACCTGGCTCATGCCGCAGTAATATGGTTCCTTGTACTGCGGCCATTGTTGGCAGAAAGCTTTCAGTTTTGAAAAGTGACAGCGTATAATGCTGGTGTGCACTGTCCGACCTCAGCCGACCATGCCCGCACACATCAAAATAATAACTGGGCGAAGCGGTTTTGCCGTGACATTGAAACGGTCAGTACTAACACCCTGTCATGCCAACATGACCCTGGGTCTTCTTTATACAGGAACATCAGAAAAAGAATATTTACTGTGCATTCACCAATAATCGGCAATATCAATCCACAATAATTATATGGTTTTCATCACGCACGGAACTAGCTATTGACACAAACTACGCGGAACTTTGAGTTTTTTTTCCCCGCGCCTCGAAAGCATAACATCGGAGTGAAAGGAAATTCAGGCAACTGCAGATTAGGTTCATTTTGCAAGTCAAAATAAAGACAGCGAGAGAAAGGTAAAGGAAAGACAGGGAGACTAAAAATCAAAAACTAAATTTTGAATAAAGGTATTTTGGTTTCAGTGCGCACGCAGAACGTACAGAAGATCATAAAAATTATTACCTAACCTATGGACTCTTTGTGGATGGGGCAAAGTAATTAAAAGTGGGACAAAAACACAGTAGGACTGCAGTTTGTGCTGGAGAACAATGTGATCGCTTGTAGCAATTGTATTTGTTAGAAGACCATTAGCTATAAACTGATTAAAATTTCAGCAAGCAGTACAATTCGTATAGACAAGTCCTCTCACGTCAAATAAGTTAGGAGGCAAGATCTTGGAACTACTCATTTGAATCTCTATTATGATTTAGTTTATTATTTTAATTTGTCATACCCTAAATGACTCGTTAAACGGTATCAAAGAGGTGGGGGCATACAGCTTACTAAAATTCAAGTAACATTGGTGAACATGGTTTATATGCAGTAGAAATACAAGAATTCATTGCAGGAGGCAAACACTAAAGGCTAGAAGCCTGACTAGGTCCCGACCCCCTAAAAACTAATACAGCCTGCAAATATTACTACAATACACATTTCATGTGGCACAAAGGATTTGCTAGTTCTTATACGTACAAAACATTCCGAAAACAAACATATGCTTATTTCTACATATACATGCGAGCAGCTACTTCGCATAGTAAAACAAGGTAAATAAACTTAATAAATATACATCACTAATAAGTTTACACATATATGCAAACAAGATCACACATATAGTAAATAGTGATTACATACACTTGCAAACAATGTAAACACACATATGTAAACAAGTTCCCCATGCACTGTAGCAACCAAAATATAAAATGAAAAAATGAAAAGCAACTAAGTACACATTACTTAATGCACACATTTCTGGATCTAGTATGACATTAGCCGAAAGAAGGAATGACTGATAGTGACGCTTAAATTGTTTTTCTCTCATTGTAAAATCAATATTCCATTCATGAAGGTTGAACAAATGCACAATCTTATATTAAATAACCTGTTTACCATAGTTTGTGCGTATTTTCTTGGTTTTACGGGTGGAATTTCTAAAGCCATATTTAGTCGATGTAATGCGAGGCAAGGCATCCTGCAATTTGTTTATCAATGTGTTGCATTGGTTTAAGATTGTATACTTTCTGAACAGGTAGAATTTCATATTGAAGAAAAAGTGACTGAGTATGGAGGTCCCTAGCATGACCTTTGTTTTTCTAGTATTCGATGATTGATTGATTGATTTATGGCGTCGTCCGAAAACCAGCTATGAGTATGAGAGGCGCCGTAGTGGAGGTCTCCGGAAAGTTCGACCACCTGGGCTTCTTTAACGTCCACCCACATCGCACAGCACACAGGCCTCAACACTTCGCCTCCATCGAATTCTAGTATACGGAGCACGCGCTTTCGCAAAATTAATATTTGATCACAATTTGATTTAGTTGTTGTTCCCTATACAAGCATTCCGTATAGAAGTTTAGAATAAAATAAGGTATAATACAGTGTCTTAGATAGCCACGTGGGGAGAAGGTAAGCAATCTTACTTAACGGTCCTACGGTACGAGCTAAATCGGCTAAGAGACTATTCACATGCGGTGTCCATGATAAGTGCTCATGAAACCAAACTCCCAGAAACTTTTGTGTGCTTACTCGTCCGAGATACCGACCATTAAAGGAAATTGCTATAATATGATTGAAACGCTTGTTTATAAGTCTGAACACAATGAATTTAATTTTCTTGCTTATTCAGTCTTAGCTTATTTCTTGTTAGCCAACCTGAAAGTTTCGTGAGGTATTGATTTCTTGAAGCTTCCACTTGCTGAATGGTGCAGCCTGTAAGAGATTTGCATCGTGAGCAAACATTTTAATTTCAGGTGAATACTGAACCTCTGTGATATCACTTATATATGAAAAGAAAATCACGGGAATTAAGATACACCCCTGTGGAACTCCCTTTTTTATGCTTAGGTACTCAGACTTCTCGCTGCTTATGCTAACAAATTGGTATCGGGATAATAATTTTTGAATAAGTCTGAGACAACCCCGCGCACTCCATAACGGCTTAATTTCTGCAGTAATATATGATGCTCCGTAGAATCGAACGCCTTACGTAAGTCAAGGAAGACACCAGTCGTGGACATTTTATTTTTAATGTTTTCTATTATGCGGCTTTTTACATTTATGAGTGCCTCTTTCATGGTTTTGTTTCTGCTAAAGCTATAGTGATGCTATAATAGTAGATCGTATTCTTCAAGATATATTGCGAGGCATGTATATATATATTTTTCATATATTTTTGAGGAGACTGGTAACACAGATACTGGAGGATAATTAATTCATTAGCATTGCCGCCTTTATGAAATTGGTGTGACTTTGGCTATCTTAAGCTTTGTTGGGAAAATTCCAGCCAGAAACAATGAATTTATAAAGTATGCTAGAACAGGACTGAGTACTGAGTAGAGATGCGACAGCCTTAACTGGAGTCAATTTTACATCGTCATAGCCACTCGCGCCGGTCGTCCTTAATTCTTTAATGTATCGGTAGATTTCCTGTGGTAGTCCTTAGTGTAATACGATAGAAGTCGATTACTTGTTTCACTTTCATATTGTGTTGTATCATCCTCACTAACAGCCACATTTACAAAATATTCGCTAATTGCATTCGCAAGTTCCATGCCCTCTAATATGACATCGTTTACTTCTATCTATTTAGGTGTGATAGTTGCTCCTGTTCTCCCAGTTAAAGTATTAACTTGCTTCCATATATTTGCAGGCTCTGATCTTATGCGTGAGAACAGAGCTTCATAATAGGTCAGTTTAACCGTCCTAATGTCACTGTTTAGTTTCTTGCGAAATTGTTTGAATTTTTGTAGTATTGCAATGTCTCGACTCGCAAGGAATCTATGAAAGAGCTTGTTTTTGTGCTTAATGCTTTTCACGAAGTCGCTGGTTATCTATGGCGTTCTATTTGTACCCTTGCGCGTTTTGCTGTGTCTTACTGTAAAAGCAAAAAGCAAAAAACAGCCATTGCACACACGTGACAAAAAATGTATGAAGCAATAAACCAAGCATGCATTGAAAAATAATGTATTAGTACTGGAATGTAAACATGGCAAGTGTGCGAAGTCTTAGAGAAAATATCGGCTGATACTCATGACACATTTCTATAGACAGAAGTTTAATGAATGATGCGATAAAGACCAAGGGCAGTATTTTTAGGCGCGGAGGTGTGATGAGTACATGACTTATAAGCACACAGAACTGCAAGTTCCCATGCTCTTTCGGTACGGAGGACAATGACAGATATTGGCCAGTACCGGGTGAATAGTTGGGTGTGAAGTATGTATCGTTTTTGTACGAACGCCTGAATCCATAACGCTTATGGCACAGAAGGAACTGCACGAAGAATAAGTCTTTTTTTTTTACTCAAGAAGCGACGGTGCAAACGAATGAGGCGCGCTCAAAAAAGGCAGCGCAGCACAGAAGAAAGCATTGGGGGTGCCGCGGAGAGCATCGAATTGCGAACAGCAGTGACCAGTCACACTGCCTACCATCTGTAGCCACCATAGCAGAAGAGCTGTTGCATGAGGTGTAACGCTGAAAACCTAAGTAAAAACATGCTTTTCGAAACCACTAAACTCCTAAAGTTCAATGAAACGAGCTAAGTTGTGCGGAACAAGGCATCCGCCTGCAAGACGGTAAACAATTCATAAGTGTAGTACACCGACTGATCAAGTTATACTAGAAAAAGCATTGTGCTCTTACATTATCACCAATTCAAATGGTCTAAAAGGAAAATTTTGTTTCTTTGAGGGAAATTGAAGGCTGTTAGCAGAGTTATGACTTGCTTCATGCATTCCGTATGTCACAAAGGCTTCCTTTGCTCTACCATGTAGATGAAAGTGTTGTGAAGTGTAGTTTAACTCCTCCCTCCAATACATTCTTTACCTTGAAAGTCAGCGCTTTTGCCATGTAAGTGTTGCTTTCTATTTGTAAGTGTGCTATTGCTGATTGTAATAGCCAATAATCATTAGTAACTTGCTCGATCTTCTATCCCACATAGTACTTTAGCACATCACAAGTATATTTTCAACATTTATAGTTCAGAACTATAGCAGAAGCTTACTTGTGAACCAGTCAATTAGTTTTTTTTTATCTCTGATGGGTGTCCTCCTTACTGGGATCTGTGAGCTTGTTGCCGCAGGCTGTTGTATATTGGCACTGTTGTAGACGTTGCTCGCAGTGGTGGCTCCATGGCGCCCATCTGGGGTGTGTGCAGCGAGATCATCATTTGCTAAAGATAACGTCTGTGTATTGTTCCAACCTTAAATAACATTATACACAACAAACACAAACTGAAATTACTTCATCTCCCGAATTTGAAGTGTATTTTTCATGACGACAGCATTTTCTTCGAAATTACGTGCTGTTCACTGAATAAAACAAAAATTGACAACATGTTCATGTTAGTCTGGCTGTATGATCGGCCCAAGTGACATGTTCAGGATTTAGTATGGTGATCAACATGATTCTGCAGGATCTCTTTTGGCGAGAGAAAATATGAGGATTGTTAAAAAGGACAGAAAGTTGAGTGAGTTGGTAACAGTCCATAATCAAAAGAAGAGGCGTGCAGGACACGCACACAAGGAGAGCGGTGAACACCACGAACGCCGACTGCTCTCCTTGTGTCCGTGTCCTGCACGCCTCTTCTTTTGATTATGGAGGATTGTTAACTGGGCAATCAGTGGCGTCCTGTGAACCGTATTATCAGTCATAAAGCCTACCTCTCGGAAATTTTTTTTCAATTGTGATGAGAATGAGACCATTCCCTACATTGAAAAAAACGAGCATGTTTTTAAACCATAAAAATGAATAATATATTTAACTTGGCCGCGAAAGTTGTGTTAAATAAAATGACCGATGGCGACATCCTCGGCGATGATTATAAAACTGCCAGTGTAAAGAAAAACCAACAAATACCCACGCAGGTGCAGTTACCCTGCTCAAAGGCACAAATTTATTGCTTAAAATTGCATTTGGCACACATCTGGTAGCGTTACTCTATGACGAAGATCCAAAGTAGAAGAGAAGCTTAAGGGAAGATGGAGGCTTGAATCGATGCGCTAAAAACGATGTAGAACAGTGAACGTCGCTGGAGACGACGTTTCGACAAGTGCACTTGCCTTCTTCAGGAGGGCGACTGTTCATCATGACGGAGAGTAACTTCCATTTTTAAACTAATATTGGAAAACCCGAGTGACCAGTGTTGCTGCTGTCCTCACACTACTGAAAGGGTGTCAACGAAGAGAGCTTTAAAAATTTCTGCCAACTTACTGGCAGCGACATCACTGCAACTCTGTACACTTGAAATGTGTTTTCCGTTGCGATAACGAACAGGAAAGTGAAGGAGCACGGTCGCTAGTTCCTTTAGAATGCTGAAGTTCATAGCAGCATACTGTCATGCCTATTATGAGTACAACCTCTTCAGTGCAAGACGGAGTAAAAGAAAAATGATAGGCAGATAAAATAGTAATATACCTTGCAACGGTGTGCGACTGCCAGGCACATCTGGTGAATTTTGTGCTGTGTTGTGACCGTCTGCAGTCGCACAATGTGGCCTCTCAGGAGCTAGGAAAAGAGGTCACATTATATTACCACATGCAGTGCACCTCCGGAATTATTTTTTTAGTTATAGCAAGCCTACAAGTAGCTTGTTGCACCAGGAATGAGATATGAGATACACGAACCAGCATTCAGGCACATGTATTAGGCACGCATAGTGAAAATGAGAAAAAATTCGCTCAATCTTACACAGACATTGGCTTTTTAGGGAAGAGATGTATGCTACCATATGTGAAGCCATATGATCATTAAGAATGTCCAATGCCTGTTGAAAACATTTTCAGTGGTGTGGTATTATGCAGCTACACATGATGAACCAAGAAAGCAGCTTTGTTACAGTTAGATTCAACCACATGTTCAGGCAAGCCATGAAAAACACAGCAGAATGTCACATCCTCACACATAAATTCTACTGGGCACAGGCGTTAGAAGAAACTTTATTTAAAAGTGGGTTTTGCAGTTTAGTAAGAGACTGCTTGAAGAAACAAGTGCAGGAGTAATCATTCTACTGAATGTTTTTTGGTAACCATAGAAAGACTATGGTAGTTTTACGTGCAGCACGCCTCGTGTGAAGGGGGGTTGTCGTCAAGTACTGACCAAAATTGTGGATGATCGTCCGCACCTGAGCTTGCCGGGGCCAGCGTGTTCATGTCAGCAGAGAGATGACATACCCAAAAACAAATTATTTTGTAGTGAAGAAGCGCACCCTCGATAGCTCCCCAGCCGGATCGCCAATGCTACAGTGGGGCGCGAGCCGAGGGTGATTGCTGCTCGGGCTGATTAAGCCTATACGCCATCGTGTCTACGAGTCGGTGCCGACCTCGGCGTCCACAACCGCTTTGAGCTTCATTATCACAATTGGTGGAGGATTGTTGGGTATGTCATCCTGGAACTGCGCAGCCGGACTCTCCTTCCCACCACGGCTAC
This sequence comes from Hyalomma asiaticum, assembly GCA_013339685.2. Classification (NCBI taxonomy): domain Eukaryota; kingdom Metazoa; phylum Arthropoda; class Arachnida; order Ixodida; family Ixodidae; genus Hyalomma; species Hyalomma asiaticum. Next base: position 10,435 of record JABSTT010004225.1, on the reverse strand, counting down.
CGACACTGATTCGAGCTCAACACCAGGCTCTCCCCAGACCAACGGCTACCCTGGAGCGGTCCGTCAGCGGGACCCTCCAATCTTCAGCAGCAACGATGACCATGACATCGATGACTGGCTCTCCTCATACGAACGCGTGAGTGTCCACAACAAATGGGACGACGTCGCAAAACTGGCCACCGTATCTTTTTATCTGACCGGGATTGCCCACTTGTAGTTCCGAAACCATGAAACAGATGCTCCAAACTGGAGTGCATTCAAAAGACGGTTCAGGGAAGTATTCAGACGTCCTGCGGTTAGAAATCTTCGTGCGGAGCAACGCCTTCAGTCCCGATCTCAGCAGCCCGGTGAGAATTTTATCAGCTACCTGGAAGATGGCATCGATTTATGTAAACGTGTCGATGCAACAATGACCGAGGCAGATGGAATCAAGCACATACTGATGGGCATTGATGATGATGCTTTTCAAATGTTGATTTCGAAGAGCCCCTCCACTGTTACCCAGGTCATTCATCTATGTCAAAGCTACGACGAGCTTTGCCGACAACGCCTTGCGACCCGCCGCCCTGTTCCACATCAAGAGTCGCTGTCCGGCTTGGTACCAAGTTTTGAAGATCCAGCCCTCCTCTCGCACATCAAAGCTTTCGTGCGAGAAGTTGCCCGCCAGCTCTCCATCATTTCCACCCTGTCGCAGTCAACTTCGTGCCTACGCCCGACCATTCGGCACGTTATACAGGAGCAAGTGTCCGAGGTTCTCCCGCAAGAGCAGCTCCCTCAAGTCACCGCGCCGTCAACGTACTCCGCAGCACTATCTCGACCACGACCACCGATGGTCCGCGCTCCGGCTCCTGTGCCTACCCCAAATTTTTCACCAGCGCCGCCACCATCTCCAGTCTATCGAGTCGTGAACCCCTGGCGCACCGCGGACAATAAGACCATTTGCTACTCGTGTGGGATACCCGGACACGTAGCACGCTTCTGCTGCCGTCGTCCACTACGTCGGCATTACGACTCACGCACCTCTGCTTACGACCACTCTTTGTCGTACGCTTCCGAGTGGGAAACAGAACTACACCAGCCAAGCCTTCGACCTACACCTGGCCCCCGATCTCATTCTCCGCCGTCGCTCGCTCTCCCCGATGCGTCGGCGTCCATCTTCTACCGAACCGGAAAACTAAGTGGCGCAGTTCCCGAGGCAAGAACTGCGTCATCGTCGAAATGCCCAAGCCCTCTTCGCTCGCCACCAAATGTTATAGATGTCGTCTTCGAAAGTGTTTCTGTGTTCGCGCTCATTGACACTGGTACTGCTATATCCATGATTGCTGAAAAAGTATGCCGCTCAGTTCGAAAAGTGACCACGCCCTCCTTTGGTCCATTGCTTCGCACAGCCACACCAGAGCACATCAAGCCGGTTGCTGCGTGTACCGGAAGAGTTTTAATTCAAGGAAAGCTCCACACCGTCCAGTTTGTCGTACTGCTCCACTGTTCGCACGACATCATCTTAGGATGGGATTTCGTTTCCCGTCATCAGGCCATTATTGATTGTTTCCGAGCAGAAGTCGCCTTCTCTTCACTTGGCGATGCCATGTATGACGATGTTCCGCTCTCTGAAGGCAAGCTGATTATCGCAGACGACGTCGAGATCCCTCCGCCCTTCGTCTGTCATGGCACATGTAGGCTGTTCCGCTATTTCCGACGCCAATGTACTCTTCACAACTTCCGCTGCTTTCATCAGTCGCCACCTCGTACCACTACCAACCGCTCTGCTTGCCCTTGAAGATTGTGCGACAAACCTTCTCTTTTCTAGCCGATTCCCGTTCCCGATTACATTGCTTCGCGGTGAATCCATCGTTACTGTGGAGCCTTAAGAACCCATTGCTACGTTAGACGCCCCAGAAGGTTCGGTGCAGATGACCGTCCTCTCCTATAGTTCTCCATATGCGACATTGCCTCAAGAGGTTTTCTGCCCTATCATCGATGACAGCGTAACCCCAACGCAAGGAGAGGAACTCCTCGGCCTCCTTGACAAGTTTCGTCATGCTTTCGACAGCCACAGCAGTACTCTTGGCCGAACGTCGACTGTCTGTCACCGCATCGACACAGCTACTCACCCGCCACCGCGGCAGCGGCCTTACCGCGTATCATCGACGGAACGCCGTGTCATTGATGAACAAGTGGGTGACATGCTAAAGCGCGGTGTTGTTCACTCATCCAACCGTCCATGGGCATCACCAGTTCTAGTCAAAAAGAAAGATGGCTGGATTCGCTTTTGCGTAGATTACCGCCGCCTAAACAAGATAACCAGAAAAGACGTTTACCCATTGCCGCGAATCGACGATGCCCTGACTGTTTGCAAGGTGCTGAGTTCTTCACCTCTCTTGATTTACGATCCGGTTATTGGCAGGTACCTATGGCCTCATAGGACAAGCGGAAAACTGCCTTTATTACACCAGATGGCCTATACGAATTTGTTGTGATTCCGTTTGGCCTTTGCAACGCGCCCGCCACATTAGAGCGCATGATGGACGCCATTCTGCGAGGCCTGAAATGGAACGCGTGCTTATGCTACTTGGATGATGTAGTTGTATTTGCACCTGAATTTCCCACTCACCTTCATCGCCTGGACCAGGTTTTACGCTGCCTCACCACCGCTGGACTAAAACTCAACTTAAAGAAATACGTTACTTTGGCGCACGAAAGCTAACCATTCTCGGGCACGTCGTGTCGAAGGATGGCATTCTTCCGGATGTTATAAAGCTGTGGGCTGTGCGAGAATTCCCAAGGCCAAGGAATCTAAAAGACTTGCGCAGTTTCATTGTCCTCTGCTCCTACTTCCGCCGCTTCGTTCGAAATTTCGCTTCGATTGTGGCCCCACTCACAGAGCTCCTTCGGGGAGATGCCAGCCTTTCTGCGTGGTCCCCGGCTTGCGATCGTGCCTTTGTGACGCTACGGCAACTCCTCACAACGCCTCCGATACTGCGCCATTTTGACCCTACTGCTGCCACAGAAGTCCACACAGATGCCAGTGGTGTCAGTCTCGGTGCTGTCCTCGCGCAGCGAAATCCAGGATACGCAGAATATGTTGTTGCCTACGCAAGCCACACTCTCACAAAGGCTGAAGCGAATTACTCCGTCACCGAGAAGGAATGTCTGGCGATTATTTGGGCAACTACGAAATTTCGGCCATACCTGCACGGCCGGCCTTTCGATGTCGTTACTGACCACCACGCCCTTTGCTGGTTGTCGACTCTCAAAGATCCGGCTGGTAGTCTCGCCCAATGGGCCCTGCGCCTTCAGGAGTACGACATCCGTGTTGTCTACCGATCAGGAAAGAAGCACGCCGATGCCGACGCTCTTTCTCGTTCGCCAGTAGACACCGACATTGCCGGTGTCTCCGCCATTGATGACTCATTTTCGCCATCAGCTTCCATCGACATGTCTTTGGAGCAGCGCAAGGATTCTTGGACTGACTTTTAAATCCGTTACCTGTCTGATCCATCAGCCAGCCCATCATCCCGAGCTCTACGCCGCCAAGCTTCCCAATTCGCCATTAGTGATGGAATCCTTTACCGCCGCAATTACCAATCAGACGGCCGCAAATGGCTGCTGGTCATACCGAGACAGCTCCGCGCAACTAATGCGCCGCTTTCCACTCTGATCCTCAGTGCGCACACGCTGGTCTGTTTAAAACCTACGCCAGACTGCGCCTTAGGTTTTATTGGCGCGGCATGTACACCTTTACGCAAAAGTACATTCGATCTTGCACAGAGTGCCAGCGCCGCAAGCCTCGTCCTTGCCGCTCTTCTGCTCCAATGCAGCCTTTGCCGTGCCCATCACACCTATTCGACTGCATTGGGATAGATGTATACGGACCCTTGCCATACAATGCTGCCAGAAATCGCTGGGTTATTGTGGCTGTCGACCACCTCACGAGGTACGCTGAAACTGCTGCTCTCCCATCCGCCACAGCTCATGATGTTGATTCCTTATTCTCTAACGCTTCGTTCTTCGTCACGGGGCACCACGCGAACTCTTGAGCGACCGAGGCCGTGTCTTTCTCGGTGATGTGGTTGAAAATCTTGCTGAATGCCGTATCATTCACCGCTGCACCACCGCCTACCACCCGCAAACAAACGGTCTGACCCAGCACTTTAACCTAACTCTTGGCGACATGGTTTCGATGTAGTACGTCGCCTCCAACCACACCGACTGGGACGTAGTTCTTCCATATGTAACGTACGCCTACGATACGGCGCCTCAGGTGACTACCGCTTTTTCCCCTTTCTTTTTGCTTTTTGGCCGAGAACCATCATCACTCATCGACACTATCCTGCCCTACCGCCCCGACTCATCCGAGGCCACACCCGTTTCCGAAGCCACTCGATATGCTGAAGAATGTCGCCGACTAGCTCGCTCACGTACCACCCAACAAGCGCAGCAGAAATTTCGCCATGACGATGGCCTTCGAAACCACCAGTTTCTGCCCGGCTCTCTCGTCTGGCTGTGGGTGCCCACTCCTTCTACGCCAGGTATCACCCCGAAGTTTTCCTCGAAGTATCATGGCCCTTACCGTGTCCTGCAGCAAACTTCTCCCGTCAACTACCTCGTCGAACCAGTCGCACCCACTACGGGCATGCGCCGTCGTGGCCGCGATACTGTGCACATAGATCGCCTGAAACAATATCATGAACCGCTTGTTCTCGCGGCGCCTTAGCCCACCGGAGTGGCTCCGTCTCTAGGGAGGAAGGAAGATGTAGTGAAGAAGCGCATTCTCGATAGCTCCGCAGCCAGATCACCAATGCAATAGTGGGGCTCGAGCTGAAGGTGATTGCTGCTATACGCCATCGTGTCTACCAGTCGGTGCCGACCTCGGCGCCCACAACCGCGTTGAACTTCCTTATCGCAATTTATTTACTTACAAATACTGCTGTCTCGAAGACGAGACGTAGCAGGAATGGGTACATGGGTTAATAGATGAAACAAGATAGAATGCGTTTTACACCTTACACCTTACACTGAAACCTTAAATGATCAGCTTGACTGATCATTTAAGGTTTTTAATGAAATGCAGGTTCCCATAATTACACTTGAAAGAAGTGTATTTGGGTTAAATTTTGGTTGAAACAAATAGTGTGGAACGTGATAAAAAGCATTGCGATTAGGCTCTGGATTTTTTTTCGTGCCAGAACCATGATATGAAGTTCGGACAAACTGCGGTGGGGGACTGCTGTTTAAGTTGAGCATCTGTGACTGTTTCCGCCACGGCTGGGAATCAAACCCGAGTCCTCGAAGCGAGTATAACAGCACCGAGTCTGTCAAGTTACATCGACAGGTGTGAGAAAGCATCGCATCGCTTACCAATCTGTGAATGCAGTTACTTAAAACGGTAGACTAAATAAAGGCTCGGAGCATCTGCAGCAACGATCACACATTGATTAAGCAGCAAAGCATAAATAGTTTGCGACTAACTGTGCAAGTTATCTTCACTTAGCGATGCAGTTCAATGCCATTTGATAATGTTCCTCTCCGAATCAGAAAAAGACGGGAAAGTACAAAATTCCGAAGTGGCCGTCACAGCGCTGTGCGCCTCAAGCGCTGCCCAAAGACGGCCGTCAGAAGCGCTCTGCTCTGTGCGCGTTGCCCGCTCGGCAGCGCACGCTAACTGTTCGGCCTGCGGCGTCCCCTTTCGAACGGTGCTTACGCAGGGCCGACCGCGGTGTCCGATAGACACACTTGCGGACGAGATCGGCCACGTGCTGAAGTAGAGCTTTCACGGGCTTGTGTTCCTCCTCAGCTCCTGATCTAGTCAAGTAAAGCAAGCAGGTAAACTTACGTTTGACCACAACGTTGTAGCCAAGGGATGATAAACGTACAATAAAAGCGCTGCTTACTTTCTCCTGCTTTTTGCATCATTGCGCAGAAACTGGGCCAGAAGGAGGTAGACTCTCCTTCACGCTTCGTGCGTTGACGGATCGCCCAATTAGGCGCCAAATCTTTTCTGCCATTTCATGCCATAATGAAATATCCCGAAAAGGATTAATCGCGATAACTTCTTCCAAAGTGGCCCGTCGTCGTACGGCGTGTAGCGTTTCCGGGATGCTGCCCGTGCCACCTTTTTTGTAGCCATTTATTTCTTTAGAATGTTCTTGCTTTATTTCACTTGCCTTGACTAGGCTCTCGGAGTAGCCGTGACGATGCGAAAGGTCGGGAACCTTGGGACAACCGGAGTCGGAAGGGGGTTCTCGGCGTTCTTGGAGCATCGGGCGTTTCCCGTGGTATGCGCAGTTCGCATCCGGCATTCCGCTCTTACGCCAAGTACCTTGCGTAAAGCTGTTTACTGGACACACTAAATGTCCCTAGTGATAGTTTTGCGGAGGGCTCTGGCACGTGCAATGCAATGTCTTTGGAGGAATGTCACTCGTTCAGCAGCGTTCGCTTGTACCTTCGCCTCGTCGCGTTTGCATGATGTCCTACTCACCAGCACGCGTGAAGCCTGGCTGAGTGCAAACGTTTAACAGGAAGCTATTTTTCGAAACAGATTTCGGAAATGGGTCTAGGATTTCTTTCTTGTTCTCATTCTCTCCAGTTTCTTAGGCTTTCTCCGCGTAATACATTTTTCTTTTCTCCCCGCTTAGGTTTCTTAAGGTGTTTCCTTCGTTCTTTGATTTTGCTAGTGTTGCGCGTATCTCACGTTGTTTTTAGTTGACGGTGGCCATAGCGTAAAAGAAAAGTGCTTCACGTAGGATAGCTTTCCGCACGATAGTACTGTACATTGGACGTCTTTGGGAGGCCAGTATTGGACAGTAAAGACCAACATAAGGTGGAATTTCAACCGCCGATGCTGGTCCTACTCAAACGTCCACTACACCAACTCACACTAGGGCAGCCATCACCACGCAAGTTTTTTCTTTCGGTTTTGTGTGACCTTGCGGGCCCGATTGTTCTTGATGAATCTGGGTGCGGCTGATAACATGATCAATAAATCTGGCCTTGCTTTCGTTTTTCGTACATGCGTTGGGTGCAGCATTAATTACAGAGCTCTTTAAATATGATCGCAGTATCTGCTGCTTCATGCAGTGTAGTGTTATTAATTCATCTATATATGTATTCTGCATCTCTAATGTTCGTTCGCTGTGCAGAAGAAAGGGCTGCCATTATGTTAGAGTAGTAATATTACCAACATACGACGCCCATGTACATATGTGTGCGAAACTTTCTGGCGCAAGTACAGCGGTGAGCGCGCTCGCGTGACGGTCATGGATTGAAACGCTGCGCATGCTTGGTATGCGGTGTGCAAAAAATATTTTCAGAGTTCGCATATGGTCACTGAGGGCATTCTTTCATCGTCTGCTAGCTATATTTTGTCTGCTGAGCCTGCGTATGAGGGGCCACTTCGATTAAAAGTGGTGCGTAAATGAAGGAATAATGCTAAGAGAGTTTACATTTCACCAATTTATTAAATCAAACTGCCAGGTCATAGGTAGGGTTGAAAAATTGAACAATATGATAAGGAGATATTGTTACTTCTAGCACCAAATAATTTCGCCGTTGGTAACAATGACTGCAGTGATCTAGGACCGCAACTAGCGATATAGCGTTTGTATATATTCCCGGTTCGCCATTAGGCCCACTCTTTGTTAACTGCGCCCCATAGCTGGTCGGAAGTGCCAGAATAAAGGGGCTTCCTAGCCAAAGCAGTTTTTACGGGTGGCTGAAGTGGAGCAGCCTATGCCGAATCACTGCAGGCAGTGCCCTAATATCGGCATGGTTCTCGATGACCCAAAAGTACGAATACAAGACTGCAAACCTATGTGTACAAAAGCAGACACCTTTATCCTTTAAGTATGCAAACACTATATGTCTTGTAGGTTCCACACCAGACCGCCACGTTTCATTTGCGTCAAACTTACATGACGGAATGACTAGAGACAAAGCAGTCCATGGGGCTCCGGCACGGTCGTCTAGTGCATGGCCTATGGCACCCGGATACAGATCAGGATGTTTCGTGATCGCGGTTCGGGAAGTAAAACCCCAGAAATCAATTAAAACACTGCATGGGCAATCGTTCCAGGACGGTTTCCTTAATGTCTTGGATTCAGGGGATGCACTGATGGTCTTTAAAAGCGAAGGTTTCTACCTCTACCAGCTACAGGTTCTGTCGAGACCCTTGTGTACAAAAAATGATCCACACGAAACGCAAACGCTAAACGTGCCCGTACAGTAAAATTCCATCTGTTGCAGAGATTTGAGATTAGATTGCGCCTGCTAGGAAAGAGGGGTTGATGTCATTCGAAACCCTTCCAGTCTAGTAACTGCTACGGTTCATTTCTAGACTAGACTACCACGGGTAGGCCATGAGTGCGGAAAAAGAGCGTCAATATAATGTTCGCTGGAAAGAACGAAGCTTTCTCGCGGAACATCCATTTTCGCAGTCAACATGTCTCCGAATACATCCGAAGCTGACAACGACGATTTCATGCGAACGCACTTCACTGGCCCTGGACGACACTACTCCCATGATCGTTATCGTGGACTTTAACGTGAACACTTCGAAACCGCGGGTCCGATGGTTCACCCTTTTCCTATGAGAGGAGTTCGCAACCATGCGCGGCACCAAACAGCACATCCAACTAAAATTCGCGGATGGTGCATTGATTGAACTTTGGCAGATATCTGAAGTGAAAAAGTGAACATGTTTCTATCGCACAAAACCTAAAGCAGTCGTAAATAACGCTGTGAAGTAGAATAAAATAAAGGTCATTGTTAAATTTACATTGTAGTGTGTGGAACCGAGCGGCGCCGCAGTCAATTCATAGGGTGGACTGGCGCACCCTTTCTCTTCTGGCTGTGGGTTTTAGGTGGGCGACTAGCTCCTGGGTGTCTCTTGATATTTGCCTCTATTCAGGGTCGCTACTGCGGCACCACGGTGGTCTAGTGATTATGGCACTTGGTTGCTGATCCAAATGTCGCGGGTTCGAATCCCGGTCTCGGCAGCTGCATTTCGATGCAGTTGAACCATTGATCTCCACGTACTGTGTGATGTCAATCGACGTGAAAGAAACCCAGGTGGCCAAACTTTTGGGAGCCCTGCTCTACAGCTCTCTAATCATAGCTGGTTTTGGGATGTAAAACCCCCGAAATCAGTTAATACTGAGGCCAAGATGAGCGACAAGGATGTTGAGAAACCGGAGATAATAGCAATCGCTCATGTGCACATGAGCGCTTGCTATTCTTTTTTTGTTTTTTTGCACTTTTCTACTCGTCTGTCTCTTCCCAACTCCCAGTCCCCGCACAGAGTAGCATATAAGGGATGTTTCAACGGCGGCTAAATTCCCTGCCCTTCAATGAAGCGCGCGCTGTCTCTCCACACGTTAAAAGGTAACATAAGGTAAAAAAAGCAAGAACACATGGTCTCAAACATAAACGGCAAAAATGAAGTTTGAAGCGAAGTATATACAACACATACAAAAGAGGGTTTGCGTTTCTCTACCTTTTCTCTTTGACTGCAAGACAAGGGTAATTTTTAAATTTACCTGTAGGAAAAAGTTACGGCGCTAAATCGACGGGACACAGAGAAGACAAAAACACTGGCGCCAACTTCCAACTGTTTATTCGCAAGAACCATCGCTGGAATTTATACAGGATGCCGGGCAAGATAATTTTTTGCAGATATAAGCAGTGAAAAAAAATGTAGAAAAAGTGCCGAAAATGCTTATTCGATATGTACAGTGAACCACGAGGCATGCACAAAGAAACACGTTCATTTACACAACCAAAACCGAGTGTTAGGGAGCTACATTTAGTACAAACTAAACTAGTAATAGCTACAGGCTACCTTTCAAAAAGAGGACTTCTTTATCGCTTAAAAAGAAATGACGGTGTGCTAATGCAGCGATCACCTGTCATTTTTATTAAAAACTCCTCGATTGTCTCTCTTTGTGTGCGGGCGTCCGCTTTCCTTAAGAAGGTGGTTTGCCTGAGGAGCGGCACACAACCACACCACCGGCAATGGTCTGCCAGGTGGCCTTCTTTGTTTCGCTGACTGTCAGATTGTGCTCCCTTGCACGATTCCTGAAACAACGGCCCGTTTGCCCAATATACACCCCACCGCAGCTGAGGGGTAACTCTGCTGACACACTCAGTGTATGGTGCGTCGTTGCTTCTTTGGGCAAACATCCCGGTATTTATTCGCCATCAGAGGGCTAGTCCTGGCCAACTTACACGGGGTGGAGAACACAATGCGGACATTGTATTTAGCTGCGACCTTCTTTATACTGTGTGAGAAGCGATTTATGTAAGGAATAGCGTGCGTGGGCGCGTTTTCCTTTGGATCGCGCACCTTCTTACCCAGCTTGAGCTTTTGCAGGAGGCATTCACACACCCGTAATAACGGAGAGGAAATAGAGTGTCTTGCAGTCGCTTAATCTGATTTCTA
>JABSTT010004224.1:0-24162 GCA_013339685.2 Hyalomma asiaticum | reverse complement strand
ATTTAGTACAAACTAAACTAGTAATAGCTACAGGCTACCTTTCAAAAAGAGGACTTCTTTATCGCTTAAAAGAAATGACGGTGTGCTAATGCAGCGATCACCGTCATTTTTATTAAAAACTCCTCGATTGTCTCTCTTTGTGTGCGGGCGTCCGCTTTCCTTAAGAAGGTGGTTTGCCTGAGGAGCGGCACACAACCACACCACCCGCAATGGTCTGCCAGGTGGCCTTCTTTGTTTCGCTGACTGTCAGATTGTGCTCCCTTGCACGATTCCTGAAACAACGGCCCGTTTGCCCAATATACACCCCACCGCAGCTGAGGGGTAACTCTGCTGACACACTCAGTGTATGGTGCGTCGTTGCTTCTTTGGCAAACATCCCGGTATTTATTCGCCATCAGAGGGCTAGTCCTGGCCACTTACACGGGGTGGAGAACACAATGCGGACATTGTATTTACTGCGACCTTCTTATACTGTGTGAGAAGCGATTTATGTAAGGAATAGCGTGCGTGGGCGCGTTTTCCTTTGGATCGCGCACCTTCTTACCCAGCTTGAGCTTTTGCAGGAGGCATTCACACACCCGTAATAACGGAGAGGAAATAAGTGTCTTGCAGTCGCTTAATCTGATTTCTAAAACCTGTAGAGATCGATTGAACTGGGGCACACATATCAACAACATCCTATCATCGGCGAATCGTTCACTCGGATTTTTAAGGCTTAATTTACGTCATGCCCCACAGGACATCAGATTACTCGTGTACACATCATTAATCAGGCCCAAATTTGAATAATCTTCACCAATCTGGGACCCACATCAAAAATACCTTGTCAACGCGCTTGAATCATTTCAAAATCGAGCAGCAAGATACATTCATTCATCCTACTCATATGACGTAAGCATATCTGCCCTAAAAGATAAATCTAAATTGCAGTCACTCGTGCACCGTCGTACGATTGCCAGCCTTGGTCTTTTTGATAAGTTTTTCTACAGTTCACATAATCGCATGCCGTACATCACCCCACCTGCAAGAATATCGCAACGCACTGGTCATCCGCTACAGGTTTTAAAACCACGTTCACACACAACCACATTCTCTGCTTCATTTTTCTCTCGCACAGCGTCTGATTGGAATGCCCTTCCTCACGAAGTTGTATCTACAAAGAACCACCATGTGTTCAATGCTGCTGTGTCCTCTATTTTGCCACATTAGTTGTCGTTGTTTGTTCGAGCTGATCACTTAACGTGTTCATTTATTTCTACGGTAATCATCTTTTAGTGTTGTATTCATTTGTAGTGTTCTTTTTCTGCAACAGTTCCAGTAGTTTTTACGTTCAGTTGCCACATTATTCTACTGCTGCCAAATTAAGGAACTTTTTCCTTTTGTACTTATTCCTTATCAACGCGTGTTCTCGTTTGTACAGAGTACCAACATTTCTTAGATTCGTTTGTATTTTGAACTACCCATTGCATTATGTACCCCACCCCTTATGTAACACCCCTATAAACAGGGCCTTTAAGGAAAATAAACTGAACTGAACTGAACATGACCACCATGTAGTTATGATGGCTAGCTCTTTGTCAGGGAAGCCAAGTTCATTGTATGGAACCTTACCTGTTGCGTGCTGTTGGCCAACAACATCACTACACTGTTTATTGTAGGAATAATAGGGCCTTTTTGTGAGATTTGGTGTATGAAAATGAAGTGAGTCCCTTCTTTGAAATCATGCAGGAGGTGCGTCCATGCGAAGAAGGCCGGGAGGAGCACCGCCGCGACTACCACCTCGGCGTGCTGAAACAGGTACAAGCCGTCTTTGGGCATTTGGCAGCATCACAGCTCCAGTACTACGTTCCGCGGGGCTTCTGGCACCACTTCAAACTGTGGGGTGAACCTGTGAACCTGCGTGAACAGCACGACGCACTCGAGTTTTTCAACTCCCTGGTGGACTCACTGGACGAGGCCTTGAAGGCCCTGGGCGCCCCCTGCCTTCTGGCCAAGGCCCTCGGGGGCACCTTTGCCGACCAGAAGATCTGTCGTGGCTGCCCGCACCGTTACTCTCGGGAGGAATCGTTCACCACGCTCAACATCGACATCCGCAACCACAGCAACCTGCTCGACTCGCTCGAGCAGTATGTCAAGGGGGACCTCCTGGAAGGGGCCAACGCCTACCACTGTGACAAGTGCAACAAGAAAGTGGACACGGTCAAGCGGCTGTGCATCAAGCGACTGCCCCCGATCCTGGCCATCCAGCTGAAACGCTTCGACTACGACTGGGAGCGTGAGTGTGCCATCAAGTTCAACGACTACTTCGAGTTTCCCCGTGAGCTGGACATGGAACCGTACACGGTCCGCGGCCTGGCCCGACTCGAGGGCGAGCTCATGGATGAGGAGGCAGCCGAGAGTGAGCTGGGTGCCACACGCTATCGCCTGACGGGCATTGTGGTGCACAGTGGACAGGCATCTGGGGGCCACTACTACTCCTACATCTACACCAGGCAAGTTGAGAGACTCCTTGAAGATAACTTGTGGCATCGATATTCACATAATGTTAGAGATACCTGCATGATTTAAGGGGGGATACGGCTTTCGAATCGCGAAAAATGCCAAAAAAATTGATTTTTTGAAAATAGTATGTTCAGTTTCCGCAACTCTTTCTCTCACCAATTCCAAAATATCTTTGCTGAAAACCGCGTAGAAATGCCCAAAATAATTCATTTCAGTAGCGAAGGAGGCGAAAATCATCACGCAAATAACGAAAACACTGCGTTTTCAAACCGCTATAGCTCCGCGACTTCGCTACCAGCCGCCACCAGCTTGGGCGCATTGAAAAGAGCAGTTCTCCGTCTTCAAATTTCCCGTTTCAGCTAGCTGCTCCCCGCCAAAACAAGCGCTCAAAAAGCAAATGTTCGAAGGTCGTTTTGAGGGCTCCGACTGGCCGCGTCCACCATATTGCCCGAGCGCGCTTCGCTATTGGTCTGACGCTCCCACGTGGGGAGAAAATCGTCTGCTGCTTGCGCCTTCCGAGGTTACGGCTGTCGAGGGGCGCCGGTGGCGCTACGTAGTTGCGTGTTCGCGCTCGCTCTGTTGTAACTGATCGACGCTCATTCAGAACGAAACTACGTTTTAGTTTGGCAGGCGCACGGGACACACCCGCCGCACGTACGATCGCGATCAGATAACAGCAGCGTGTCACGAACATTGCGAAGCGCGTCTCGGACCGACAGATAACGGACACGCGGACGTTCCGCTTATCAGCAGCGCGGTCGCGTCGGACCTACGAAGGCCATCACGTAGCGGCACCGCGGACTCGCAACCGAGCATTACGTGCGGTACTTTGAAGCCCCGCGCCGTACCAACGCATGCCTACGGCTCGGAGACGCGCTAGGCCTAACTGCGCATCGGCTGCTGGCGCAGCAGCCGAGCACGTCGCACGGCGGCTTTTCGGATCAGCGGCAATGCATTTCGGGTATTTCGGGCATCAACTACTCAAACCGAGGCCAAGCACGTTACGCGCCGACTATTCGGAAACGCGGCTCGGCATTTCGCGCAAACGCCGCGACCAAGCAAAGCGCGCGTAGACGGACCCCGCGATCGCTCAGATAGCGCTCACCTCGCGGACAAATGAAGTGCGGTCAGCGAGCGCTGGTAGTGCAGTTTAGGTGCATTTTATGCCTTGCTTAGTATCACTGAAAGTTCTTGTGAACGTTCTGACACATTGTATATTGTATGCCTCGCAGAGTAGCCAAGAAAGGGGGGGGGGGGTGAAACTGCAGCTACCTGGGGTCCTTACCCTCCACAGGGCTGCCGAAAAAGACGCTCAGCGAGCAAAGAAGTCATAAAGCATGCATGAAATGAAAGGGCAGAGACCCAAAAGGATGCCTCCACACAAAGATACGAAGAACTACAGTGCTGGTGCATTCTAACAAATGCAAATGACTTCGAAAACTTTGACAGGCGTTTTCTCACAAGTGTGTTTTGGACATTGTGCATTGCTCGTGGAAAGAGTCGCACGGGAATGACTGGGCCGATTTTGATGCCGTTTTTTTTCCCTGAATCCCTGAACATTGCTTGAGGGTATGACATTCTTCGATTTCTTGTTTATGGCCCAGTTTTTTTTCTAGAAGATGATTTGTACATGACACTGTTTCTGACAATGTGTGTAGACAACCATGACGGTCTCTGTAAAAAAAAAGAGAAGCCATAAAAAAAATTCTGAGGGTGTCAGACCTTGTAGTATTCTTTTGAGTAAAGATCAACACCATTTGCAGCTTCCTGGCACGTTTTGTTACAGCGCTAGGCTTTCCACGAGCAGACCATATAATTGGACTGTGTAGCACGGTGTAACTTGGGAACTACTCAAGGTGTCATGATGAAACTGCATATTTCCCTATTCGAGACACTTATCAGTATGCATGCCAAATTTCATTGCTCTAGGTCAACAAACAAAAAAGTTTTTTTTGAACGCCACCTCCCCCCTTAAAATGTATAGTTAATTTTGGTGCAGTACTAAAAGAGGTTTCTTTCTGCAGGCCCCATCTTTTGTACTAATCCTTTGTGAAAAAACATCATGCTATAGGGAAAACAGGGCACACACGAAGACAAAAAAGGAAAAGGAACGGCACAGCACTCATGTCTTTCCTTTTCCTTCTTTTTTCTTTGTATGTGTGCACTGTGTTCACCATGAAGTTTTACCAACTCGCCCAATTTGCTGCTTTGCATCAAGTTGCATAGTAAAAGGTTGTTAATTTGACTCTTGTTGATTTGGAAAGTTGGATAATTCGGACTTGTTTTCTGGTCCCGTCAAAAAGACACATCTCGCTGTGAGACTGGATGCTGATTATTTCAAATGGATTTGACTGCAAATAAGATAATCCAGCGACTTTCAGCCCTCTGGCAAGGCTCAAAAACGAAAAAAAGAATACATTTGAACCTCGTTTAACGAAGTCAAAGGGAGACACGCAAATACTTTGTTATATCAATTCTTTTGTTATAACCATTATTGCCCTTAACAGCCATTTGTGGGAGAAAATTTTAATGCCCATGTGACAAGACAGCACTATGGCCCATGTTAATCCTATATATAGAGCCGCACATGCGATGAAGTTTTATAAAGAACTAAGAAAATATCTACTTGGTCACTACTTTGCGAATCGGGAGCTGGCACGGCAGACCGCATTATGGTGCAACGCGATTGCTTCTCACTTCCATTTAGTGCATGACTCGTCCATGTAACCACAAAACTGGAAAAACGGTGATGCTGTTAACGGTCAACAGTAAAAACATGCTTGTCGTAATCGCGAGCAGCTAGTGACACCCCGTTACCAAGCCCACTGTGCTTCGCCTCTATGGCAACAATGCACACGATGTGTAGGCCAACAAATATTACCACGCTGGCTTGGTTCAGCCAAATTGTGGTACCCAAGGTTGCTACTTCGTCGGTGCACTTTCGGAGCCCACGTTCAACCACATGACCTTTCAGTAGTGTTTGCGGGCAGCTATAACAAGACAAGTGGGTGCCCTAACCATTTCTTGACACTGTATTCAAGCAGTGGCGCAACATCGTGTCTGTCTCTAATCTTGTCGGGACCACAGGGGCGAACCGCGTACCGCGCGACGCCATGTTTTGCACGGAATGCCACTACATCTCCCTCTCCCAGCTGGACGGGACGGCGGTCCACCACTGTGGAGGGCCGCCCGCTTGGCCCACGTGGTTTTAACTAGCCTGCCATTCGACAGCTAGTAATTTCTGGAATGCTCGCGCGTTCGGATTTTGGAGATGCACGGGAGAACTTGCTGGGACTCGAGGCGGTGCGTACGTGCTTTTGCAACCTTCCTGCCGACGGCCTCGTCGGCCGGGCCGCGTGCGCCGTTGCGGGCCACATTGGGCGCCAAAATGTCGGGGTTGTTCTATTACTACTAACACTAGCAACGGCATCGCCGCTAGCAACCCCGTGCCGTGGGTTCGAGCACTCGACAAGCAGAGAATGTGGCAGTTGCGTCCGCGCTCGCTTATCTCAGCCATGGCCGCGCGCGTCAGCCCGCGGCCTCTCTTGGAGCAGGACAGCACGAACCGCCGCACGCGGCGAGAGAGGAGAACATTAGGCGTCACTCTCCGCGCACGGTAATTTAATGAACATGTTAAATAAAACAAATAAAACAAGGCCGATCTAAGATCGAATTATATATAAACGAAGGATAACAATAACAATAAACAAACACGCGAACACACACGAACACAAACAAAGGACAGTAACCAGTAACAATGAACAACATGCGAACACACAATAACACACAAAAACCACGCAAGGGAAGAGCCTAACCCTCGGCCAGCGCACCCGCGATCACGTGTCCCTAGAAAGGGAAAATAGAAGGAAAAGAACAGAGGTGGGCGACGATTGCAAGCTGCTGCCGGGGTCGCTGGGGCCCGGGACGACGCGCAGTCCGTCGTCCGGAGAGTCGCAAAAGCACGTACGCACCGCCTCGAGTCCCAGCGAGTTCTCTCAAACATCTCCAGAACCCGAACGCGCGAACGTTCAAAAAATTACTAGCTGTCCAATGGCAAACTAGTTAAGACCACATGGGGCAAAGCGGGCTGCCCCTTGCACTGTGTCACGGGGCTAGCCAATCAACGTGCCCTCGTGTAGGTTCGTGTGTTCAAAACTCGATGGCTTGACCGTCATCGAGCAAGGACAGACGAGACCGTTGGTGCAGTGAAAAAAAAACAAACACTCACTGTATTTGCAGAAACGGATTAAAGAGAGGAAAGGATAAAGATAAGACGAAGCATAAGAAGTAGAGGATAAGTTAACACGACATTGAATGTGTGGGAAAATAGCTAGCGGTGCGTAAGAATAGTTCAGACGAAAAGACTGTCACCGTTCCGGTGGGCACATGAAAGTAGATGGCGATGTAGATGCTGTCGACGCACTCGGGGCGGGCTTGCTTAAGGTGTCGCTCGGTAAGGTAGCGTCAGGCGAGTCGGAGTCAGCAACCTCTCGGCGTTCCTCAGCCGACGCTGGGACACCGAACCGGAGACGCGGTTATGCCTGGCCAACGCCAGACGATGGAGAGCCGGTGGAATGCCTGGCCAACGCCAGACGATGGGAAGCCGGTGGAAAGGCTGGCCAACGCCAGATGCCGGAAAGCCTGGCCAACGCCAGGTGCTGTACCGCTCGGGTACACGCCCAGCTGCAGCGGCCTTGCCACAGGAACTCGGCCGCCACTCCCGCGCCCTGGTATGCTTCCTTCTGCCACCACGCCTCAGCCATGTCTGCTCCGGTTCTTCTCACCGGTCTCTCCCTGGTCTCTCCCTGGTCTCCCCCTCGCCCGTTCTCTTGGCGCTTTTTAATCCCCATCTTCATCGTGGGCCTTCATCATTGGTGTTCTTCTTTTCGTGTCGTTTTCCGATTGCTCAGAGCTGTACTTGTGGCCTTTTCAGATTGGTGTTCCTGTTCTTCATTATTTTATTCTTTAGCGCTCGTGCCAACGTCGTCTTCGTCTTGCTTTCACTTTTTTATGGCGCGCACTTTGAAATATGTACACTTTACTCATCACACACTGATGGACCGCCGCTCTGTCCAGCTGGGAGAGGGGGATGTAGGGGCATTCCATGCAAAACACGGCGTCGCGCGGGGCGCGCTTCACCCCGGTGGTCCCCACAATCTGTACTGCTGGCCGTCTAACTGTACAGTTAGCATGACCTCCGAGATGATGATATGATTTCGGAGGCCATGCTTTGACATCTAGGTGCTGCAAAGAAAAAAAAAAAAGCGGGGTGGCAGTTGAGGACTGCAATAAGATGGAAAAAGGAAGCAGTACGTATTGGTGTGCGCAGCGCACACCAATATGTACTTCCATGCAGCTACGTGCAGCAATGTGCGGTAGTTTCATCGGGTCGCGGGATCCTTGAATTATCGTGGTGAAAACTGTCGGAAGCGACTTTGTATACGTGAATGCCCACCGATTTTTGGTTTTGGAGACTATTTTATTTCGTTATGTCCATTGAAAGGGTCAATTTTGCTTCGTTAAAATGAGGTTTCAATGTATGTTTGCCTATGGTGATTTCAAGGGGAATATTATTTACTTTGTTGTATTCATTATTTCATTATATCCCATTATTTTATAACGAGGTTTGAGTGTATTTCGGAAAGAAAGAAAACGAAAAATAAAAAGAGCGCCTTTTGTCGTCATGGATCATGGATGAACACTATCCTGGTGTGTTGCCAGCGACGAAGCGTTCACCTGCAGCAGCTGGGGCAAACAGTCTCGTTTTCTTTTGGAACACATGCACTGCACTGACGGAATCTTTGATCGCATCAATAGTGCAGCTTAGTTTATTCTGCAGCAGCTGCTCCAGTAGTACTTTTGTGTGTGCCATGTGTTTCAGGAATGCGTACTCCCGATCTGAATGTTCTGCAGCCTGCTACGTTTCTTTCGAATTAACAAGTCATTTTCTTGTTTTGTTTCTGTTGGTGTGCTGCGTTGCTAAATGCCATTATATCGAGTAACGATTCAGTATGGCTGCTTTAGCTTTATCGTTGCTCGTGCTGTGCTGCTGAGTGCTCGTGTGACCACACTCTCCACTGATGGCAATGTCGGTGAACAGGCCCCCCTCACGCTATGAAGGAAGGCCCTTGTGGTCGTCGCAGAATTTTGTTCTGTCACTTGAGACAACGTGGAAGCTGCTGAGCACCTTGAAGGGCTCAGAAAAATTTGTGCCTATGTGAATTTCCGCCCGAAAACAGATGAGCATCCGTGGTTACATTGTGCAGTAAAGGTGCATTGAAAAAACTTGTACATTTATTGTGTTGATTTTGACTATTCGAGAATTCGGAAATTCGAACATTTTTTCCAGTACCTAGAAATTCGAATTAAGAAGCTCTTACTGTAGCTTCTTCAGGTCTCCTCAGATTGCAAAGTGTCGATATCTCTCCGAAATTTGCAACGAAGTGCTGTAGTTATCTTTAATGTGTCTTGAATACAGTGCACTAGAATATGGGTAGTGGGTTCAGGAGAGGGCATGCTCCACACGCCGGCGTGAGGCGGAGAGTGTTGACGGGTCGCGTATGTATGCGGCGGCGCTGCGGTAGCGTGGGCTGTACGCTCGGCGACTGCGCTCAGCAATATTCCCAGCACTCCCGCCTGCTGCAGTACACTCTTAGCACGGTAACCTTTAGTTTATTTTATAGGTACACAAATATGTGAAAATATGCTCCTTTATAAAGGTTAAAAGCACTTTAACCTTTATAAAGAGCATATTTTCACATTTTTGTGTACCTATAAAGTAAACTAAAGGCTACCGTGCTAAGAGTGTAGCAGCGACTTGCGTTTGCTTTTTTTTTACTGTCCAGTTTGAGTCGCTGTGTCGTGCGCTGTTGTTCTCCGTTACCTCGAGTGTAGAATGAAGCAACTCGCGTTTCCTTCGCTGTTCCGCAGCTACAGCACAGTCGATGTGATGCTGTTGCGCAAAGCTCAGACTCCTTGTTTAGGATGCAGCGAGACCCCCGAAGTGCTTAACCCCGATGCTTACATCAAGAATCGCTAAGTTTGGTGCCGCCAGAAGGCTTCACTTTCTTGTAAAAGGCCTTAATGTGTCACCGAAAGCACCAAAGCAAAAAAAAAAAAAAAAAAAAAAAAAGAAAACTTGCATATGCGAAGTTGAGTGAGTGCTCTTGGGCCCATGTTCTCTGAAAGAACACCACGGGGTCATGTCTCAACAACCATGCACAAAGAATCTGAAAATATCTGACCGCTGGAGCGAAATAGTCTCACATACCCTGGGGGCAGTGATGTGTACTTTCAACTAGTATTTTTTTATCAGTAAGTATCAATTACATATTTTTTACCTACTCAGAATTTTACATATCGCTTTAATCCCTTACATTTCAGTTAGAAAGTTACAGCTCGCTTCAGATAAACCGGGAATGATTCCCTTCATGCTGAACATTGCAACATTTTTTTTTTTTTTTTACCAGTGAAGACAAGCAGCCTTGAAGTATACGTGGAATGCAAAATAAATGCGCGCTGCAAGCGATATTTGACAGTTACATAGCTACATGATGCATCTCGAAACACGCTTACGCTTATCTCGCTGCCATTTAAGTCGTGACACTTCGAACCTCCTTGCATGGCGAAGACACGTACGCTGCGACGACAAACGCATGCAGCCGTGCAGTTGCCGAATCATCACTCGGGACGCTAGAGCAGCGGTGCGCAAGCACGCGTCTATTCATTATAACACGTATTTCGCGATTTTTGTTTTCTTTTCGAAATGCTTGATATCCGGGTTATCTGAAGCAGGCTACTACCTTGCACAGACTTGTTAGCGATTAAAGCAATATTTATTAAGTCGACTAATTACAAGGAATATTAAATGACAGCGATAAAATGTAGCCGTTGTAAGTACACGCGACTATGCAAGTGTGATGAATTTAGCTGAGAAATTTTTTCTAGAACTTCTGCCTTTCTCAGAAATTTAGTGCATGATGGGACGCCCTATTAATTATGCACCTTCGGGAACAGAAAACACCTGCACGGTTGTAAATAAAGAATGGGTATGTCATGAAAACATGTCTTTCTTGTACTTCCCTCTTACAGAACACGCAAGTGGCTATTTGTTACTCACCAATGCTTTGGTTTCTTCGGAGGGCAGGAAGTTATATGCTAAAGCCGGTCAGTAGCTCTCTGCAGCCACGGAACCTAGCTCGCTATCAATGACAGCACCGGACTTTGGAATTAGCTAGAAGGTCGCACCACCAGGTCTGTCCTTTTCCTTTGTGAACCCGGAAACATCACAGGATGCATCGAATGATAAAAATGGTCTATTCGGAAAAAGCTACGAGTTAGGTCTGCCAACCTAACACCTATTTTTGGTGGACTTCTGCAAATCGTGGACGAAAATCTCTACAAGGTTACATATAATCTGAGAATAATCATTCACGTCATTGATGGTTCGAAATTGTCACTTTTTCAACACTGACTTCTCGCGTACGGAATGATGCAAGGACGAAACTTATTAGGTAGGGATGGCAGCGATTTCTCGCGATCCTTTGTATGCCCAGTAATAATTTTCATGTGCTGACGCCGCAAGACCGCGCCGAGCTCCCAAAATCAGCTCTCAATCTGTTGACAAACCGTTTATCATTGTAATGTTCTCTTTGTAAGTAGATCGTCATTTAGAGACAGCCTGAACGCCGCTGAGCAAATCCGGTCCCATCGAGCCATGCTGTACGGTTTTACAAGCCACAATCTCATTTACGTATGCCATTTAGCCCAGAGATTCTTGCGGGCAGCAGTAACTATTTCACGGGACAGGCACTGAAATGCGGAGCAACAGTGCCATGCTGCGACCTAACGCACAGCGCGAGTATGGTGCGCGAGCCTGCTCGAGCTTCGTACTGCGTACAGCCCATGCTCTACTGGCGCCATCTGGTGCCGTCAACGTGAGAAGCGTCACTCCCGGCCGCTCTCTGAGCCCACTACCCGTATATTCTAGTACACTGTAGTCTTGAAATATAACATTGCACAGTTGCAGCTACTCATGGAAGATACTCAGTCTAGAACAGAATCTAGGGCCTGTTATTGTTACAAGCGATATAGTGTTAAAACCAATATTGTTATTAGTGTGTTCAACTGTCTTAGGTATTCAATTGAATATTCAAAGATGGCTTTTTTGCCTTATTCTTATTCAGTTTGGATTTGACAATTCCAGTATTTGCGCAACCCCAGAAACCAAGTTTTTCACCACAATCACACCGTTGGCCTTGCATTGTGTTTAGGTTAATTGAAAATGCAAGAAAAGCTAGTCCTTTTTCTGTTTTCTTTATTTTCCTTGGGGCACACTGACACCACATACTCACTAGGTGGCTAATGATAGCAGTGTGCCTTTTCCGCGGAAGACAGGCGTGAACAGCGCAGATGTTGCATGAACTAGAGAGATTTTTTTTTTATATCCAAAGCATGCTTAGACAAGTTTTACATTACTCAACATGTGAATTTCGGCCTGCTATTCTCGGAAAGAAAAGCTTGATGTCCAGGTATGCCAGTGAAACTTGTAACAACCATGACTTTTCGATCCACATTTACACTTATTCATCAGCAGTCTATTTTATGTTACTGTGGGGTATATTGCGGTGTTTTCATACACACTCATGACTGCTTTATGCAGTTTTTAATGGCAAGAGCTATATATGTTGTGCAGAGAGACGCACATACACTTTCTTTGCCAAGCAATGCATAAGAATTAGAAATTTTATCGTTCTTTAGGTTAATTTTGGCCTGAGGCAAAAGAGAAGTGCTGTGAAACACGGTGTTGCAGGCCCCCCGGTGGTGTGTATCGATGGTACAAGTTTGACGATGGTGAAGTGTCCGAGTGCCGCATGGAAGAAGAGGAGGAGATGAAGAACCAGTGCTTTGGTGGCGAGTACATGGGTGAAGTGTTTGACCACATGCTGAAGCGCATGTCGTACCGGCGACAGAAGCGCTGGTGGAACGCCTACATCCTGTTCTACCAGAGGGCACCCCTTGCTGATTCCATGGCCAACCTCAGCATACAGCCCAAAGGTGAGTTGAGAGGGGCCACATCGTGGGGGCTGCTGCCTTCACACCAATGCATAGCACATTGTTCCGGCTATATTGTATAGACAAGATGTGACAAGCAGCGTGTGACAAGCAACAGCGAAATTCTTGCACGTACTGCTGCTGAACAGATTGTTGCTGTGGGATTGCTGGTGATAACTTCTGTCAGTACGTTCATTGGTTGCCACCTTCACGCATGCCTCCATCAAGCTTGATATCCAGCATCGCTGCATTCTTGCCAAAATTGGAATCGTTGGTTGATCGGCCTCTGCCTCTGTTGCATCATGTATGTGGCGCGAGTCATACCATGGGTGATGTCTAACCTAATCTCGTAAAATTGAACGCAAAATACAGTAGAACCCCGCTGATACGTTTTTCACGGGACCGTAGAAAATAAACGTAAGAGCCGGGAAACGTACGAGCCGAGAACGGGAATAATGGAAAAAATGAGAAAAGGGGTGATCGGCACACAATTTTATTTCAGTGCTAGCGCTTTCAGTGCACGCATCGGCGCACTCGGCTATGATTTCGTCGACAGAGAAAATCTCGGAGGTGACAACGGCATCATCGATGGAAACGTAATCACTGTACGCGATTCCGTCACAAACAGTTTGCACAGCTGTGCCATAATTTTGCTGACGGAAGCCGGAAAGATATAATGGGCGTCGCCCATAGTGCAGCTAATACAGTCAAGCCAAGTCAAGCTACGTGAAAAGTCAATATTGACGTCGACAGTGGCCGCTTGGAGTGTTGATTCGGAACGTAACATACGGGAATGTTCCCACACTGCGACGTAACAGCGGGGTCCCTAATGCATTGAATACTATGGGAGCTATGCTGGACTGGCCCAAAACAACGTAACAGCCAGGAAAACGCACCAGCCGGGAACGTAACAGCGGGGTTCTACTGTAATCAGGCGCTATAATTTAATACGGAATGGGGGTGTGCGAATATTCGAAATTTACAATAATTTTCGAATAGCCTTTGCCATTCAATTCGATTTGCACTTAAATCTTACGATTCAAACTATTCGAAGTTGGTAATTGAGGGGAAAAAATACGCTATATTGCTTGTCGAGTGGCCCATTCCCGCATGTAGTCTGTTTCGCTGCATAACGCCTGTGTACTGTGGCGAAGCTAACTCCCGTGCACTGCAGCAAAGTTAACATCCTGTACCGAGGCAAAGCTAACACCCGTCTACTGCGGTGAAATTAACACTTGCATACTGCACCAAGGTTACCTGAGCTTTCTATTGTACAATTCTTTGTTGGACTGTTCCCACAGCTTGGAATGACACTGTGGAAGTACACTAGTCATGCCATGCAACAAATCTTTTTGCCCATGTTTAGCAGAACATTTTTCTATAATTTGACACGGTATTAGTAAAAAAACATTCGAAAATTATTCGAAAATATTCGTTTCGATTCACACTTGAACATAAATATTCGAATTCGCTTCGCATTAAAGATTTTGCTATTCACGCAGCTCTAGTACGAAACTAAAAGCACGTTCGGGGCATTGGTAAGAACCTCCCTTCAGATCAGTTAGGTGCAGAGTCACTGCCATCACAAAATGGTTATGGAGGACACTTGCGGTGGGTTTGCTGTGGTTCATTTGAAGCTCAACTGTTGCCCATGTGTGCCATATCTGTTCTCAAGGCAGGAAGTCACTTGGTGATTTACTGCCTGTATTATCAAGATCTTGTCTAAGGAAAGTTATTTTGTGCGCTGAAGATGGCTGTGTCACATCATTGTATGCCCC
The DNA here is from genome assembly GCA_013339685.2 of Hyalomma asiaticum. NCBI lineage: Eukaryota > Metazoa > Arthropoda > Arachnida > Ixodida > Ixodidae > Hyalomma > Hyalomma asiaticum. Next base: position 9,829 of record JABSTT010004224.1, on the reverse strand, counting down.
AGGCCTGCGGCCATGAGCAATGTAGAAAGCAGTTGGGAGAGTTTCCATGGGCTGCAAAAGGGAAAATAATTGGACCTTGATGATAAGGTGACTCACAGTTTACTAACGATACATTTCGATGCATCTTTATTGCATCTTTATTGCAAACTCTTGAAAATTTGGGTATGGGTCAGATTTGGAGAAATACGATAACCTTTGTGCAATGAAACTTATCACATCAGCAGGCGTACATTGCGGAGAGCAGTATGTGCCACTCTGTGCATGAACACAATCTTGGACTCATCCCAACTGCGATTTACTGAACTTGCTGTCAGCAACAAAGCTCTGGAACAACGCCCACCAATGCAGGTGAACTGTATTTACAGTAATACAGAGGGCCCTCCTTAATTCAAACTCTGGTAATTCAAGCTCTTGGTTAATTAAAAAAAATTTCAAATTTTTAGTTGGCCTGCTGTGCTGTGGTTTCAGTGTATTTGAAAGCTGGTTAATTCAAAGTGTACCATATGGTTAATTCTGTTAATTAATACCTTTTGCTTATCACTGCCAAATATCAGCTGCTCTGGTTCCTTGCAGCGGAACATTAATGCTCATATAATATATATTTAACAATCAGGAATAAAGGAAACCGCCTGTATTTCATACCGTTTGCTTATCACTGCCAAATATCAGCTGCTCTTGTTCCTTGCAGCGGAACATTAATGCTCATATAATATATATTTAACAATCAGGAATAAAGGAAACCGCCTGTATTTTCTGGTATGTTGCGCTGAAGCATACTTCCGCTTGCATCTGGTAATTTGAACTTCTGATAATTCATATTTTGGGGTCCCTCGAAGTTTGAATTAATGAGTCTCTTGTACTTTGCTTTTCAGTGGTTTCCTCCTTGTACCATCTTATTTTGCAACAGCGAGTTTCTCGCAACGGTGAATTTGTTTGTTTCGCCCGTGGATTTCGTTATTGCGATGTTCAGCCGTAAATGGCTTATTTTCTAGGTGCTTATTTTTCAAGCACCCGAGGTTTTGGATGGATTTGTGGCATCACCACATATAGCCCAAGGAGTTGGTGTACACTGGAGTTTCAGTTATGTGTGCCCATCATAAGATGACCTGCATTTTATGATCGCTTGGTTTATTCCCAGAAAAACTCCACAGGCGTAATGTAATAAAAGACCTCCATTATACGGTGCATTTTCAATGCCGACCTGCCTTTCTACATCAGAAGGAAAAAAATAGGAGGATATTTAAACTTTTTTTTTAAGAGTGGGATGTGATAGCATCATCGGGTACCATTTGCATTACGTTCTCATAGAACATTTATTAACACAAGCATTTGCTTTAGAGTGACTGACAACCGATTTTTATGGACCCTGCTTTTTATGGTGCCATGAAAAGCTCGCCCCCTCTACTGTTTTCACCTGCAGCAGTTACTTGCAAAAGTGTGTGAATATTTCGCATGCAGAATTTTTTGATCTGAGAAGCCCAGGGTTGCGACCTCTGCTCATACTGCACAGTTTTGATACAATTCCGTTTTCCCGCCCTGAGCTGCTCCAAAAGCACAAAAAATTGGGAAAATTGCCCCAATCTGCCCCAAAACTTCAATGAGGAACAAAAACGGAGTCATGCAACGTGCCTTTGTGGTTGAATCTCAGGTGTCCGAGATTTGCTGCGGACACTCTAATTTTGGTGCCAACGTACGTTGCTGCGCGTGGTCACCAGAAATGAGCAAAGGGGAGTCTCTTTTTTATTTTGAAGGAGAGAATATTATGATTGCATTTACTGTTGGGCCTTTCAGGCATGGCGAATCGTGTCGGTGCACCACCGCTGCCATGTCTGTATTTTTCTGCATTCTGCCCGCGTTTCCCCTCGTAATCACAAGCCCACAAACGTTCAATGTCAACGCCCGGAACGCTATAACTGGACGCAAATACCGCAGAAGGCGGCGTAGGACGCTTGGTGCACCAAGCTACTTCCACGAGCGGAAACTCTATGCATGCGGCCGGCCACAAGAACTGTGAACTGCAAAACTTTATTTTGCTGAAGGGGTTCTAATCAGCCACGTGCAAATATTCGGATTTATTCGATTCCCATTGAGCTTTTACTATTTGAAGTTTATAATTAAGGGGCAAAACATGCTTCGTCTTTTCACATTTAGGTGGCTCATACCCTCAGGTATTACGCTTCACCACATAACCCTCTTGTACTGCAGCGCAGCTAGCATTTATGTACAATGGCGAGGCTAGTGCTCCTGTATGGTGGCAATGCTAACACTCCCTTACTGTGGCAAAGCTAGCACTCGCGTACAGCATACAGCAGCAAAGGTAGCATTCGGGTACTGCAGCAAAGCTAACACTTGCATACTGCGGCAAATTTAGCATTAGCACCAGCAATAAAGCCAGCACTAGTCTACTGTGGTGAAGGCAGCACTCGGGTACTGCGCCAAAGCTAACTTTTACGTACTGCGCCGGAGCTAGCACTTGCGTACTGAAAGTGTTACCTTCGCCGCTCGAATGCGGTCGAAAACTCAACCAGCAAAAAGAACCACGAAGAATAAAATTTGATTTCACTCTGCTGGAAAGGTTCTCACTAGGGGTGTGCGAATATCCAAAATTTCGAATATGAATAGAATATTTTCATTATTCGAAATGTATTCGATTCGAAAAATGCATGCTCGAATATTCCTGAATATTCGAAATTGGCCGAATATCTGCAAAAGTGGCGAATATTCGGCTGCATGCAATTTCGAATATCTGAGAACGGTGACCAAAGGACACACACACAGACAACTGATCACGATAACCTATCTTTACCTGTCTGATCGGCATCGCGTGTAAAACACCGCTGCTGTAAGCGTAGTACACAATCCAAGGGTGCCGTTGTTTCCCGCAAGTGTGGGAACGCGAAGTGCACCGCGGCTATGCGTAGTACGCTTCACTTGATCAAACGGAAGCAGCGGGCTGTCGCCTTGCTGGTCTAACCCAACACTTGCCGCAGTCCTATACAACCAGAAGAGGTGTGGGTACGAAGAATGCTAAGACGGAAAGCTAGTGCGCATGGTGCAACAAGCGCCTCCGTGGTGGTGATGGCGCGAGCAGTCAGCGCACTGCACGCAACTATAGGACAGGAGGACCGGTGCCATGCGGCCATCGACTACGTTTTCATAATGAAACAACAAGTGGAGCCGGTTCTCGCGCTATGGAACGTCGCTGTACAGATACGCACGATACTCCTGCATCCCCATAAAACTGCCGCACGTTATCGCTTGTAGTGGCGTGCAAGCAGAGGTAACATATCAGTAACATCTGTTGCATTGAAGGTTTGAAGGTTGTAGGGGTTGTTCTTCTAATGTTACTACTTCTGCCAGCAACGGCATCGCCGCTAGCAACCCCTTGCAGTGGGTTCGAGCACTCGACGAGCAGAGAATGAGGTCGTCGCGTCCGCGTGCTCGCTATCTCAGCCATGCATCGCCGCGTTGCCGCGCGCGTCAGCCCGCGGCCCGTCTCACGGCGGGACAGCACGAACCGTCGCACGCGGCGAAGGAGGAGAACATTAGGCACAACTCTCCGTGCATGGTGATTTAATAAGCGTTAAAATAATATAAACAAAACGAGGCCGAATGTAAAGTCGAATATAAACGAAGGTTAACAATAACGAATAAATAAAACGCGAGCACGATAACACAAACAAAGGACAGTAACACTGAACAACACGCGAACACGGAATAACACGCAAAAATAACCATGCAAGGAAGGAGAGCCTAACCCCGGCCAGCGTACCCGCGACCGCGAGCCCTCAGAAAAGGAAAATAGAAGAAGAACATACAGACATGGGCGTCGGTCGCAGGTCGCCGCCGTCGTCACCGGGGCTTGCAGAGGCACGCCATCCGACCGATGGCCCGGTCGGCCGGAGGGTCACAAAAGTACGTGAGCACCTCTCCAAGACCCAGCAAGCTCTCCCGAGGCATCTCCAAAACCAGAAACGCCAGAACGCGCGAAACGTCGGAAATTAGTCGCTGTCCAATGGCAGCCTAGTTAAAGCCACATGCGGTGGAGCGGGCGGCCGCCGCTCCGTCCAGCTGGGAAAGGGGGACGCGGGACATTCCTACGAAAAACATGGCGTCGAGCGGGACCAGGCCCCACATCCCTCCCTCCTTAAAAGCCCCCCTAAAAAAACAATACCGACGGTGCCGACACACATTAAAATCCGCGAGCTACCCCCAAACCAAAAGAAAAACAAGGAAAAAACTGCGACAATACAATGTGACAAGTTTCTCAAATGTCCCATGAAGCTGGCGCGCCACGGCTTCTCTTCACGAACTCTGGACGCCGGCCGCAGCAGGTCTCACGTGCCGTCTACCCTGTCGACTTCCTGGCCACACCAAGTGCCGCGACCACGGCTCCGTCCGCAGCCTCGCCATCGACGCCGCCTCGCTATGGACACGCAGACTTCGGCCGCCAAATCAGCGTGGCAGAAAAACAACAAAAACAACAACAAAAGAACAAAAACAGTCGCGCAGCACAATAACCCAAAATCAATTGAACTAACGAAGAATAAAACAACGCGAGGCTACAATTCTCAGGTAGCGAAAACCAAAACTCAAAAAGAAAGTAACGGTACATAAACAGAAAGGAACACTTAGTATAAAACCTAAAATAGCGAAGAAAAGCTAGCGAAGGGGTAGAGAGAGAAAAAGAGAAAGACGTCTCTGTCAGGTTATCTCTCCGTCTGGAATCAGTCAGGCAGTAACCAATGTAAACGTGGTCTTCACTAGTGCGACGCCGCATGACCTTACACTAGCGGATAATCCTTCCACGAACGCACACTGCCCATCTGTGACACCAAACGAAACGGGAGATCCACAACGTGTTGCCTACGGAATGAACAGACGCGGAAGGGACGGCGACAGCTGAGCATTCACACTGCACCGTGCCAAATCGCCGAGCACAGAAACTTTAACTAAAGCCTTCCGCTCTGACGACTGGCTAGAATTATTGCAGGGGCGCGCAATCGCTCTCCTCTGCTGTTGGGGGGGTGCCACTGCCGACGCGGGTAAACACGGCGCTAACCGCGAGGGTGGCATGATACTGTGGCCGAGCTCGTACAGACCACGCATAGTGAACCCCTTTTCTCCAGGGCCACGGCTACACAAGCCGTTTCGGGCCCTCAACCCGCGCTCGTCGCAAAACCAGACAACGATACCGCGCGCGCGCCATGTGCAGTACCAACACATTCAGGCGCCTCGCCTCCCGGAGGTGAAAAACAAAACCGCGAAAGAAACTATTTACACTATGTACACATGAGTCACCCTGCCGTCAACTACGTCGCTCTTCGGGCCAACGAAAAAAAGCAAAAGAACAACAAACAAGAAAAAAAACCAGATTCCTGAGGAGAGCTCAGTGAGGATGGACCCTCTCTTTCATCCTTTCCCCCCCGACCGGCCAGCTGATCATCGCCACAATGGCCTCCTTCTCTCCCGCCGCGGGGACGCAACAACACTCTCCCCTTCTGCGTGCGCGAAGACACAGGTACCCGAAGGGCTATTCATGGAAGAAGGCTGTGCTTCTACTTCTTTGTTCGCCTCAGCGGCCTTTCCGCCATCTTTGCCTCCCTCGGTGCAAGTCGGCCATGTGCAACCGAACAACGCCGTCAACTTTTAAAGAAAAGAGACTTTCGGCGACCCGGGCAAGCAATAGTGCGTCAACTACTCTTTCACTGGTTCTAATTTAGTGAGGAAAGACGCGCACGACGCGAAGTCTAAAGAAAACCGTTGGACTCACCGACTTCAACGTCGCACGGCAGACACGATGGTCAATCTCCCCGCCATGGCATGCTGGAAACCTTGGTCAGTCCAACGAGTTTCCGCCACCAAGAACGAACTGCTGCATCTCGGTGGCAACATGCATCACGCCTTTCCTCGTCCACGCTTCGCCTAACACAACTTCGAAGCGGGTTACCAATCCGTTTGAGAAGTGACATTTGCCTCTCCCCACACCACGATACAACGACAGAGAAAAAGGGTGGACAGAATAGAAAGAGATATGCACGATACAAGGCAGAGACGGACACGCTCAGCCAAAGCGCATTTGACGCTGGGAACTGAACGCAACTTCCCCACTCTGCCGACACCTGTTCGTCGTTTGAGCGACCAAGGGCAAGGCCCCTGGCCCCACTTAGTTGGGCGCCAAAATGTAGGGGTTCTTCTACTAATACTACTACTGCTAGCAGCGGCATCACTACTAGCAACCCCCTTGCAGTGGGTTCAAGCACTCGACGAGCAGAAAATGAGGTCGTCGCGTCCGCGTGCTCGCTATCTCAGCCATGCATCGCCACGTTGCCGCGTGCGTCAGCCCGCGGCCCGTCTCACGGCGGGACAGCACGAACCGTCGCACGCGGCGAAGGAGGAGAACATTAGGCGCAACTCTCCGTGCATGGTGATTTAATAAGCGTTAAAATACAAACAAAACGAGGCCGAATGTAAAGCCGAATATGAACGAAGGTTAACAATAACGAATAAACAAAACGCGAGCACGATAACACAAACAAAGGACAGTAACACTGAACAACACGCGAACACGGAATAACACGCAAAAATAACCATGCAAGGAAGGAGAGCCTAACCCCGGCCAGCGTACCCGCGACCGCGAGCCCTCAGAAAAGGAAAATAGAAGAAGAACATACAGACATGGGCGTCGGTCGCAGGTCGCCGCCGTGGTCACCGGGGCTTGCAGAGGCACGCCATCCGACCGATGGCCCGGTCGGCCGGAGGGTCACAAAAGTACATGCGCACCTCTCCAAGACCCAGCAAGTTCTCCCGAGGCATCTCGAAAACCAGAAACGGCAGAACGCGCGAAACATAAGAAATTAGTCGCTGTCAAATGGCAGCCTAGTTAAAGCCACATGCGGTGGAGCGGGCGGCCGCCGCTCTGTCCAGCTGGGAAAGGGGGATGCGGGACATTCCTACGAAAAACATGGCGTCGAGTGGGACCAGGCCCCACAAGGTTTATTGAACAACGATGTTAGTTTTCCAAATAAGCGTCTACAAGATTACACAGGGAGCCCCAAAGTTAAAATCTCGGTCGTCATGCTTAACGCGCACGACTGAGAGGCTCAGCACAGATATGAGGGAGAAGTGCGATGAGGAGCCGTTCTGCATGCTGTGGTGGGAAACATCTATTTTTCCGATACAGCCACCCGTTAACGCTGATGCGGTTGCGCGCCTCCAAGATTGCATCGGTGACACAGCAACCTTTCTTCAATTGGCCGCAAGCCGGCGTGGCAAGGATCATTGGGCTGTGCTAAGGATCCTTCAGAAGCTAAATGAGGTCAAAACAGTAATTGGTGAAATCATGTCAATGGTCTTAACTAAAAGACTATTGTATGTTAATAATTTTGGTGTAGTGACAATTTTTTTTAATTTTGAGAAGTGTAGTGACCCTGGTTGTGAAAAAGATACTTGACTGCTTGGGCTATCCCAAATTTGACGTTTTGAGCTCTTAAGAAATCGCGTTAAATGTTGTGAGCTGCTCCAAATCAAGGTCGTCCTGCTCCAGAATGAACATTTTGCTGCCCCAATAACTGCTCCCAAGTTTGTTTCTGCTGTCTCATCCCTGGAAACCTCGAAAAAAGGCACAGTGCGCACTCTAGCACTCTAGCAGTGCCGATAATCTGCCTTGCTTCTGGACATAGTTCTGCTTTCGCAGGAGTGAGCGTAGCTATAATTAACCGCCTACAGTTTGACCTTTTCGACCACTTTTTTAAGTAAAAAGACGGCACAATGAGTTGGCATTGTTGGCCAGACTGATCTTGTATTTGTAAGGCATCCTTTCGCATGTCCGCGCCTACGTCATGAATGGCTGGGCTCCGGCGCCGTCACTCTGGCGATAGCCGAGCCAAGCCAGGTCAGCTAGATCTGACACCACGCTTTCGCACCTGATGGCAGGAGTGCGCAGTTGCAGTGTGCACTACGAAGGACTATCTGCACATTGTAAGCAAGAAATAGCTTATAATATCAAAAGTTTTATGCATTCTGATGCTAATAAACAGATAAAATATTGTGTAAATTTGCAGAAGTCCACGTGACGGCACTCTAACTCTAGTTCGTATGTTTGCCGCTTGAGTTACCAAACGTCAGTTTTCGTGACTATGAATGAAGAAATAAGAGCATAAACCCATGTTTAATGAGGAAAAGTGGCGTCGTTTGAGCCGATGGAACACTCAATCCTTCCGCCAGTGGGGTCATCTCAGCCGAAGTTTTGGGACGTTGTCTGTCCCTTTAAAATACAGGCGAACTCCGCAATAACAAAATCCCACAAAAGCGAAACATCTCGTAATCCTGAGTGAAAGCCCATAGAATTCAGTGCATTTCGTATGTCACGATAATGAAATGTAGCTAAACAGCGATCCTGTGATACCGAAATTTGCCAGACCATTAGATCTCATGGTCACTCCAACTAAGTTTAAGAATGTGCACAAATGCACCTTCTGCCCACTTAAATTCGCAGAATAATGCCATAGAATGCTTGTATGGGCACCGCCATATTGAAAACGTCATGGCCACTGTCTTGCTAGTTGACTGATCGTGTTGCCTCCGTTGTTGATTTCCACATTGCCATTTTTTGATGTCACTGAGCGCGTGGTGAATGATTATTTGCGGTTTCGCATTATTTGCGCATAGTGGGAACCACTGTGGCACGCAGCTTAGTAGCATGCATTGAAGTGTGGCCGGCCGTGTCTTGTCGCGGTGGGCGCTCTTGCCGCTCTTACACCATTCACGCTGTGCGTCAGCGTGAACGGCAGCGAGGTGCTTTTGCATTATTGCCAGTGTGCATTACGACAGTGCATTACTAAGTTGTCGCCGATAAGTTCTACCAGCACGTTCATTGGTTGCCATCACGTAAGCTTCTGTGCAGCTCATGGTTCAGCTCGATATCCGGTATCGCTGCATTCTTGCCGAAATTGGAATCATCGGTTCGTCCGTCATATGTGTTTCATCACATGCGGGGCGCCGGCCACACCACTGGTTGTGGCGTGCGATTGGCGTATGTTCAAAACCTTTGTTTTGAAAAGAGAGAGAAGAGAGCCCGTAAGCTGTCTGTGCATTCGAATCGAGTACGAAATGCAGCGTTGATAGGAACTTCCTGTCATATAAGTTCCCTAGGCAGTGTCCCTGGGCCTGAAATGGTGACCTAGGCCTCACTAAGGACAGTGGCGGTGAGTTTGCGGTGGTTTCATGTGCGACTGCAGCCTTGTTTGTTGTATCTGTTCCCAGTTCAATTCACATGGTTGACACGCCGCTTTTATGATCAAGCTCTCATCAAACAAGTAATTTTGCACTTTCAAGATAACTTCGTCGTGTCTTCTTTTGTATTCCCGAGGCTTGCGACTTAAGTGCAGAGAGCTATTGAGAACGTTTCTGTGGTCCGCAAATGGGAAAATAATGAGCCCTCCCAAATATGCCCAGAGCCTCCTATAAAGCCAGTAAGGTGCATTTATGTTGTGAACTCTTGAAAATTAGATACATGTTAGTTCCGGAAAAACGCAGTAACCCTTGCAGGATAAGAACTATCGTCACACCACACATACTACAGTTAAGCCTGCTCATAACGAACCTCCGTATAACGAATTCGTGGATATAACAAAGTTTTTCTATTCCCCGCTGTTACTCATAGAAGCACATGTATTTGAGACCTCTGTGTAACGAAGTGTCAGTGGGAGTCTCCCCCTCGAATAACAAATTTTTTCTGCCGACAAACCTAGAGATATTGCCCCAAATTTTGTCACTTCGCGCGAGCAACAACAGGAAGCACCTTCTCCGCCGCGACGGAATGTGAAAC
>JABSTT010004223.1:0-23533 GCA_013339685.2 Hyalomma asiaticum | reverse complement strand
TTCTCATGGTAATCTCATCACGTTTACCGATGAAACTTGCACTCGTAGTTCCCACGCTTTCAACGTAACACCTTTCTTTGCTCGCACTAATACCTTTAAATACAGTTTTTTTTCCACGTACTATAGAACTGTGGAATTCCCTGCCTGGACACATCCGCTCCTTACCACTAAAAGACTTCATAGCTGCAGTCGACGAACATCTTACTAACGTGTAATCAACCGTTCATTTTTGCTTTGTTACGTGTGTACTTGCTTTACAACTTGTATTATTTGCTTGCACCTTTTTTTCTGTTTTTTGTGTTCCGTTGCCTAGTATTATATAACTTCCCACTCCTGCTATAGCCCTGAATAGGGCTGCAGTATGTATAAATAAAAAATAAATAAATAAATAAATAAAATAAATAAGCACTCTCTGGCACGATGGAAACCGACGCCCCCGTATCGATTTGCATTTGCACATTTCTTCCGGCCACTTTAACGGTCACCGTGTAGCTACGGCTGCTATCGTCACAAGAAAAGATATGTAGCAGTACATCACCGTCACTGTGCGCTTCAGTATCATCGGTGCTGTCTTCCACACTTTGTATCGCCCTTGACGTTTGGCAACACCTAGCTAGGTGTCCCAGTCGGTGACAAGCACGGCACCTCGGAATGGGCAAGCACTGGCGGCGTGGTTCTGTCCACATCGGAAACATTTTTCTATGTTGTGTTCCGGCCTTGCCCAGGTCTTCGTTGCCGCGCTTTCCCGGTATGTTTTTGATTCCAACCTCTCGCCTTGATTGTGCCGATTTACCGTGTTAACTTCTGTTTCCCCAGACAAGTTCGGCTGTATTACCTTTATCTCTGCGCAGGCCAGCTCGATACTCTTGGCGACTTCGCACGCGTCGACAAACGAGGGTTTGCTCCTTTTCAACATTTCTGTTTGAGTCAACTGGTCTCTTAAACCAGCGACAAAACGATCTCGCAAAGCTTCGTCTAGGAAATCACCAAATTCGCACGACGTGGCGAGCCTTTTCAATTCAATCGCAAATGCTGCCACGGGCTCATTTTCTTGCTGTACTCTGCGGTTAAACCGGAACCGTTCCGCGACGACCATTCTTTTCGGAGCGTAGTGAGCTTTCAGGACCTTCACGAGGTCTTGATACTCCCTGTTATCCGGTTTTTCTGGGGGCAAGCAGGTGTTTCAGCGTTTGATAGGCTTTCTTTCCTACGGCCGTCAAAAATACGGAAACCCTCAGCACTGTTGGGATCCTCACCGCTGCCACCGCTTATTGTGGTTTATCGCTGCCACCATTTGTCGTGGACTCGTGTCGCCATCAGGCCAGGAGTCCACGGGGCAGGAAGGAAGAGTACGAGGAGTTGCTTTGGGGATGAGAATAATTGCATTTATTTACAGCATGATTTCTAGGTGATGGCCGAATCTCAATCGAATCCTCTATCGAATCCTCTCTCCCGTGGATTAAATAACCAGCGTCGTCCGGCGACGCCTTCTTGGGAGGGCCCAGTCGACGCTTCTTCTTCCAATCGGAGGTTGAAGGTCCGAAGGGGAAGAAGGTTGTGGACCTCCCCCTTTTTCTTCGAATGTGGCCGAGGTCACACGTACGCAGCCGGACCATACGATGGCGCATCTGGACGTCTTCCGGTGACACACCTCGACGTCTTCCGGCCAGAGGTAACGAGGAAATCGTTAGCGGCACTCGACACGTTCGACTCGTATCTCTAACGACACCTGCGTTAACGAGTCTCTGGTGGCGCCGCTCCATCTCCGTAGTCCCTGACGCAACAGCACAGCGCTCACCTGTGTGGCTTGGAGGTAGTGTTCGAAGCGCTCGACGTATACGACTCGAAGTCTTCGTCCCCATCTTCAACGAACGGTTCGAACCGACCATGTGCAGCCATGCCGCCGTCTTCCACCGAGGTTCTGTAGGGCTGCCGGTAGCGGTGCTTCAGTTCGACAGCGGTCCCTCCCTCGTCGCCACTGTTGTGTCCTCAGCAAACATGGCGCAACATTTAGGCTTGCACAGTAACAAGGGTTTATTAACAGAAGAGGTCGAAAGGAAGAGTCACTGTTAACATAAGTCGGCTGCCTTTTATACGGGCAGTAATCGTGATAGCGATGACGTCTGTCCAGTTACGCACGCGCACTTTCACCCGCACCGCGATGCACTCACACACACACGCACTGACGCACGCGCACTGACACAACACACAGCACGCTTTGTTTCGTTGTTTTGTATTTTTCATTTCTTGAAACCCGCTTCCCTCTCTAATGGTTAGGGGCATGAGGGTAAACTAAATAAATAAATAAATAAATAAATTACAGCATATCCACGGAGGGAATGATGATGAGTGGGCGAAGCTCGGGAGGTTCATCGTAGATCGTGCCGAGTTCCGGATTAATTTAGTTAACGCGCACGCTACGAATCCTCATGGTTGAACTATGCACAAGTGAAATCTCCCACCGGCACTTCATTGGAAGTCAAGATCCAGTGCATATATATATATATATATATATATATATATATATATATATATATATATATATATATATATATATATATATATATATATATATATATATATGCACTGGATCTTGACTTCCAATGAAGTGCCGGTGGGAGATTTCACTTGTGCATAGTTCAACCATGAGGATTCGTAGCGTGCGCGTTAACTAAATAAACCCGGAACTCGGCAGGAGTTCCGGATTAATATATATATATATATATATATATATATATATATATATATATATATGGGTTGCCGGTGAACGCTTCTTCAACGCGAGCAGTCGGTATTTCTCAATCAAGAAACTCGCTGGGAGACGCTGCCTGCGCCAACGTTGTCTCTCGCGGGTGAGGGCGCGTTCTCCTTCTTTGCGAGCTGGTAGAGCGTTCCTCTAAGAAAGAGCGTTTCCATAGCCAACGCGCGCCTTTCGCTCTCTCGCTGTCTCTCTCTCACACACACAAGACAGCAGAGGCACGCGCCGAGGGCGAGCGCGTGCCTCCCGGCACGCGGGTTACGCCTGACGACTGACGCCTGACGCGGGACAAGGTTAGACTAAGAGGAGCTTCACCCCTAATAAATAGATAAATATATAAATAAAGAACCCAAGCTGATCCAAATTTCCGGAGCCACCTATTAGGCTATGCCCTGAAACATGATAGCCTTTCATGAATAACGTCTTTCTTTCTTTTTTCTTAGCTTTTTCTTGGGCGGGCGGAGGTGATTTATAATCTCGTTTAACTTCCCCCAGACAGGCAAGTCGGTCGAAATGTTCAGCATCAAGCCCATATTTGAGAAAACGGTAGCTCCTCGCCTACGCAACAATCCCACCAAGCATTCTTCAGCCAAGTAAACCCTGACGGCGCACTGTCACAAAAGAAACAAGCTGAACACCCGTACTTTTCATTTAGAACGCTTTCATAAAAGTGTCACAACCACCCGAACAATTAGCGTGAGGCGATCCCTGATTGATTGATTTGTGGGGTTTAACGTCCCAAAACCAGCTCTGATTATGAGAGACGCCGTAGTGGAGGTGTCCGGAAATTGCGATCACCTGGGGTTCTTTAACGTGCACTGAAATCGCACAGCACACGGGCCTCAACATTACGCCTCCATCGAAATGCAGCCGCAGCGGCCGGGATTCGATCCCGCGACCTTCGGATCTGCAGCCGAGTGCCATAACCACTAGACCACCGTGGCGGGGCATGAGGCGATCCCTATTGGAATCGCAGAGGAGTGGAGCTTTCCTCGAAACACATATCTAGTTCATTGAGAATAAATGTAACATATTCACGCAACCTACCTCAGGAGGCTTCCACCGACACTTCCAGCCCTGCAACACAACATACAGCCACAGCACTACCTTCAGTATGGAAATATTCCAGACGCAAACAGCGGGAAATGAAACGCCTCGGAGAAACCAAGTCTGTCTCAACAAAATAGGCAGCTGTTCAAACGGAAGGCCCGAGATCTGCTGAAGGCTCCGCACAAAAGACTGTGCATGCCCATCTCAACGTATACCGATATTGGACCAGACATAACCCTCGCCCACGAAATTACGAAATTACCTTCACAACTGAAGATTTCACGTAAACACTCACCTAGCCGCCCAACTGCGATACAAATGCACTGCAGGTACAAACAGAAGCAGCAATCGAATTAAATTATATGTCCCAAGAAGAAGCCTGCGGACTCACGCTGATGCGCCCGCCAAAACAAGAAAAAAAGCAAATATGGTATGAAAACGAACACCTCTCCTTCACTTTGCATCGAATTCACATACGTTAGAAGTCTTACCCATAAACGTGCCAGCTGCAACTTCCATCTCAAAAGATACGCGCACTGATAGAGAACAATAAAACCTTTAAAATCTTAACACTGAAGGTGCACACTTGCCCTAGACGACACGCTTACTACCACCAAGCTAACAGGAAAACAACACTAAGCACTGCCTCGCTTTCTCCCTTGAATACACTCAGGGATCACTCCAAAGAAGAAATGAAAGGATTTTCCGAAACACGCAGAAAATACCTTTGATAGAAAAGGAAATACACAGAATAGCATTAAAAAAAGAACAGACCTGATAGCTTATACGGAAATAGAAAAGAAATGCCGTCTCGCACGACGCCTGCCGTTACCACAAGTACAATACTGAAATAAGGAAACACCAAAATATAGCGAAAATTTGAACATAATCAAATCAATTATATTTTTAAATTCTGCGCGCGCCTATCGCAACTACAGCTTAATATGCCATAATATTACCCTACTCCTCCTCTCAGTAGTGACGAGGAACTCTTGCAGGCACCTAATGTGGTAAACTATCACGAAAATTCAGTAATGCTGTAGAAGTTCCCATTAGTACCCTTTTACCTACCTTTCTTTAAGGAGTGTAGAACAAGAGCGGCGAATGCGAACTTCGGTCGTCGACAAAGACTGATTAGCCCTTAAACGTGTGGACTTTTATACTACACATTTTACAGTTATCCCTGATGCTCGCGTACAATCTGGAATACTCCAAACACAGGCGCCGGGCACCCGCTGGTGACCCCACACCACCCGTCTATATTTTGGGGAGATTATGAACTGGTTAAAGCGTCTGGACTTAGGATCTATCTGCCTGCTAAATGGCATCTTGCTGGATCCATTTACAGCGGAGCTATATGCAGCCACTTTTATGGCCCGAAGACGCGTTATGAGCATAGTAAGTTATGAATTGTTGTTAAATATTACTGGGCATAATTAAAATTTTATGTTCAACATCATCTTTTCGATTATACATAAACATCAACTAAAGCTTATTTCCACTTTTTTTTATCTTCGCACGAGGAATGCGCCTGTGTACACACGTGATATTACTATAGTGACCTACTAAGCAGCATGTCAAGTGATTCATACCGTGACCTATGTGTCGTATACCTTCGAACCCTTCCATATGGTAATTTTGGTAAGCGAACGAAACGCGAGTTTCTTAACTTTACCCCATCCCCATAGCGTTAAAACGGTTCAGTCATGCTTACTTCACGTGACTGACGAGTAATGCGGAACTATAAGTCTATTTTGAATCCCTGGTGGCAGCACTGGACGAAAGCCAGTTGAAAAGAAGCATTAATCGGCTGGTTCTGGAAGTTTGGTGAAAGAAACGCCGCAACGCACTTTTAAAGGGCCCATGACAGCCATTTTCTTGTTGGCGACTTTTATGTTGTAACGAGTAGAACAGTGTCCTGTAATCACGGCATGAAGCCGTGAATTCCCCAATGTGAGGTCTAATTAATCATAACATCCTTAATTTTGTTCAGTTTTATTGAAGCTTCGAAGCGCGCGCCAAAAACTGCAAGTAACTAGCGCCGCGGGGCTAGCACGGCGGCTGTCGGAACTGAGCGCAGACACTGATGACGCGAGCTCAAGATTCGGTGACGTTGCGGAGAGCGCGAGCGCCAGCCCAGTTGCTCGCCGCACTCGCTTTGCACCGTGTCGTCGGCCATCAGAGGCAGAGTCGACGATGTTCTCCCTGGCAGACTTTTGTCGTCGTCCGCGTCGTCGGTTCGAACCGTGAGACAGACACTACCAACGGCAGCGCTGGCGACCTGTGACCTGCAACATCATGCCGCTGGCCGCCGGTTCGTTTCCCGGCGCTTTTTAGGCCACCGCGATCTATTAGCCCTACCGCCGCTTACCACATTCTGCTTCTGATACGAAATAAATCATGACTGTGTGAAGATACGCTTGAAATGGGCCATTTATTTATATTTGCAGTGCAGCGCCTGCTTCCAAAACATTCGAGTTATCTGGATCCGGAACGCAAGGGCATTTCGCAGCTGAACAGTCGCACCGGCCGCTTCACGGAACCAGCTCGCTTTGTTACCAGCGTTGTTATTAACGCTGAGGTGCACGAACAAGCTAATCACGCATGTTAACAGAAAATATGTGGGTACAAATGACCATCGCGGTGGTAATAACAAGCATTATGCGACGAGCTCGCGCTTGCCTCGAAAGCGTCGTCACTAGCGTGCGCGTCTGTTTAGCCAGGCCTACCGGTCGGAGTCGTCATTGACGGCGGGCTGTTGTGGTGCGGTTCCTGCTAGCGAAACCATAGTATTATTTGCAATGTCAAGGTAGATTGAAGGAGGGCTATGCGCAATCGTTTGTTTTGTACTTGATGAGGGAGATACATACTCCGATTGTACATGCCCTAGTGCGCAAGGAGGCAGAGTCCGTCAGTGATCTGACAGAGCCTACGCGCTGATCCCACGTTCGCTGCGTGTGTCCTGGACAACCGTACGCCGCTTGTCGTAGCATGCGGCGCCGCACGCCGGTACACACGCCGAACAATAGCTTGTGTACAATGTACGCTTGAGCGACCAACACGGAGAGGAAGCGGAAAAATACGCCTCTTGGTATCCCATAGCGCTGTGCGCCCGTTTCTCTCTGTAACGTCGACGATATCCGCTTACAAAGGTGAAACGTCACAGATGGGCCACTAACCGCGTCATATATAGTAGTGGTGATGCCGCGCAGTGCTGCAAGCTCTGATGAGCATTCCCGCTTACTTTGAAACCACATTAAAACCACTTAGAGGCGACGTTCGCCGCTAATATTTGGTCAAGATTGCCTTCCTATGCAGAAAAACCAATTAACGCAAGCATCTCGCGTTTGAAATTTTGGAGTCATGGGACCTTTAATGTTTCGGTCATCGGATTCTAGCCGTCGCATCTGTGGCTACAGAATCCATGACCTTGCGCTCATCAGGCGCCCTAAAAGTTAAAAGCAGGCCCCCTACCTTCCGCCCCCTCCCCTACCCAGCACGCCCGGCTCCGTCTCCGATCTGGCAACCCACTGGCTTGGGTACCGTTGTCGGAACGATCCCGATCCTGTTTGCATGGCCGGTATGCGGGCGGCTGCACTTTTTGTCGTTTCTTTAGATTTCGCGCGCTCAAGTTCACATGAATTTAGGCTACGCATATGGGGAATGAGTCTGGGAGAAGTTGTAATGACAAAGTTTCCGCCTTTGATAGGACGCCGCGAAAATCCTGGTGCAAGGTCTTTCGGTTTGCAAACCGCGCACATGTTCCCACACTTTCTGGCCGAGCAAGGGCACCCTTCGGGGATACAATGAACTTTTTTCCCGAGATGTACTTTTGCAGAAACAGGAAAGGAGGGGGAAGGGGGCTTTGGCTTTGTTTACGCCTTGGCATCGGCTACCGCTACGTACGGTCGTGCGTGGGCACGCGGTTGCTGGCTTCAAGCGGTTTCTCTTGATGTTTTGTGCGTGTCCTTTCCTTTTCTCCTTTCTCTTTCTTTTTCGTTCACTCAGTAACCCGACTGAAAGGCGTAGACTAGCGTTTCTCTCACCAGAAGGGAACGGGATAGGCGGGAACGAGGGTGAGAAGGAGGGAGACTTTTGAGGACGTCGGCTCTGGTAAATGGCTAGGCGGAATACGCAGGCTATGCATTGCAGAGATTATGACAGGAGCGGCTGTGCACCGTGGTCCCTTTTGTTACCATACTGAACAGTGAAGATGGCTGGAGTCTGTGCCACCTGCGAGGCAGATAGCGGCCCCCATCTCACACAGTGCGCGCCAGTGCTGACGCCCGTGATGAGCCACAATCGCGTGTGAGCATTCTTTTGTATTTTGCTTTTTTTTTCTCGTCTGCTGAACGCGCTGTCGTTGTAAAATTCGCCCTCTAATGGGCGAAGCGAAGTTGCATGTGATCTGCTGCAGAAACACTGTGCAATAGTAAAAGGGTACGTGTTTGGCGTTTTTATTAATTCGCCGAGCTGACTGATCGTTGCGGGACTTGTCGGGCACACTTCTTGCGTCCATAGCCGATGTTTAGTATCAATATCCAGTTAGTTTTGCTACGTTCGCCAGAAGTGAAGGGCTCCGATATTCCCTGGAGCTTCCAGAGGGTACAAAGCTTTTCCCGTTTATGCCACGAATACTGTTCCTCCTCCTCAAGAGCAAAACGATGCAACTTGAACGTGTCAATACGCAGACGCGAACTCTCCACGCCTGGTCATGCACGTCGCATGTTTCCTCCGACAAGAGTTTCCTTTTCCTGTAGTTAGCGTAACAATAAAAACTGCACACTGGCATTCTGTCGACCTTATGTTGTCTGGCACTACGATAGAAAAAAAAAGAAACGCTAGGTTAGTCTAGAAAACGCCACAGCAACAATTGCTTGACAGCTCCACACATCCAAGCGTCAGCGCGCGCACAAGGGGAAATAAAATAAGGGTCCTCCAGTAGCTTAGTCATAGTCAGGCTTAGTCATGAAGGATGTTTAGAAATGATTGCGTATTAGTGAACACATTTTACTAAACACTTTTTACTTTTTAAATGCGAAGCATTTCTTTGCGAACTTCTGCGACTTTGAGCGTATCTATCTATCTATCTATCTATCTATCTATCTATCTATCTATCTATCTATCCGCCTACGACTTTGTGCTCTCCTGGCCGTTTCGTTAATCGGATGTATACGAAAATTGGTATGCCGCAACATGGCTGCATGACGAACATAAATGACAGGTCATAAAATGAAAATCATGACATGCAAGTCATGAGCGGCAAGATTTACATGCCATGGTCTTGGTGCTCTTGCGGCCGTTTCATTATTGGGGTGTATACGAAAATTGGTATGACCCAACATAATTGCATGACGAACGCAAATGACAAGTCATAACATGAACATCATGACATGCATGTCATGAGCGACATGATTTAGATGCCACGGTCTCTGTGCTGTCCTGGCCGTTTCGTTGATTGGATGCACACGAAAATTGGTAATGCACAACATGACTGCATGACGAACTGACACGGTATTACATGAGAATCGTGACGTGCATGTCATGAGCGGCATGATTTAGATGCCACGGTCTTGGTGCTCTCCAGGCCGTTTCGTTAATGGAATGTATACGAAAATTGGTATGGCACAATAACTGCATGACGAACATAAATGATAGGTCATGACATGAAAATCATGACATGCATGTCATGAGCGGCTTGATTTACATGCCACGCGTTTCGTTAATGCGATGTATACCAAAATTGCTATGGCACAACACGACTGCATGACGAAGGTAAATGAGAGGTCATAACATTACAGTCGTGACATGAGCGGCATGGTTCACATGCCAGTCTTGCTGGTCTTGCGGTCGTTTCGTTAGCTTCGTATGGACCGAAATCGGCGTAGCGAGACACCAGTGCAGATCCATTTTACGTTCCTGATGCGTGCTTCGCATTTCCTTGATTCCCACTGCACGTGGGATCCGTCAGTTTTTTTTTCAAAGCGGGGGTTTTTGAACGCAGGACCGACGTTCGTGCGATTATATATTTCCTGACCGTTTGGTTTTCTGACAAAATCAAACAAACAAACACACACACAAACAAACAAACGAACAAACAAAAACCAGCCCATTTCACCCCACCTCTACAGTTCCTATCTTTTATTTTGCATTCATAAATCAGTCATTTGCAGGCCGATTATTTCTGTGCAGACATTTGCTTAAAGGGGTCGTGAAACGTTTTCTGAACATTTTGTACTAAGTGCGTATTCGGGGTCCTGACCCTCCAATCAACAATATGCATTGTTCCGTTGCATCGTGTGCATTGATTTAGAGCGATAAAAAACGCGGTTTCGGTTTCACTGCGCGCGTTCCCCTCAACTCTGCAGATGACGTCATCTTAGTAGCCGTCATACCTCCGAGATTGGCGCGCCCTCGGAGGCCACGGGAAAACAAACCGTGCTGCCGCTTTTCTTCCGAATGGTGGCACCGCACGGTTTCCAAGTATTTTCTTCCTTTCTAGCTTTCAAGTAAATCGATTCCTTTAGAGCAAACGCGAGTTCACTGTGCCTTTGAACTTAAAAGTATCTTAACTCAACGTCACCAAATAGTACCACGCCGGCCGGTAGTGTCGCATAGTCGTTTCGGGAGCGCAAGAAAGCTGAGATTTAAAACGGGCGTTGTTAAATGTGCACTGAATATTTCGCCATAATATTTCGGAATCGGCTTGTCGAATGCGTATTGAAGCAGTGAAAATTACAAACCGGCATCTCCAAATTCTTTTCACGACCCCTTTAATATGTTGCTATGACACGTAATGGAATGTCGTTATAAAGTTTTAAAAAAGAGCAGCCAAATATAATACTACTCCAATTATGCCTTCAATGATCTATTACTTTTCAACTGCAATTTCTTGCGATCTCAGGCTCATCGATGCTTTAACATTATATACTGGACGGGAGCAAAGGCAAAGATATACGTTGCTGTACCAAAAGAAATTGCGTTTCCGGGCCAACTATGACCATATAGGTTAGGAAATAGTTAAATAACATTTGATTACGGATTTATAGGCACACCTTAAATGTTCTTCCTCTTTCTTGCTTTCTAGCTACTACATTTACGTAGCTGCAGTTGCAAGTTAATATTAAATCATATTTGCGGAGATGCTCATTGTCTCGCATGCGTAATCATGCGAACGGCGATGAAACTTTGCAGTTCAATTTCTCGGAGCACGAATTCGCTAGAAGGATTCTTCCAAATGAAGCTGTGTAGAAACACGATTCCGTCTAACTTTTCAATACAAACGTGGTTGCTTACAGCAACCAGAAAAAAGTTAATATTCAATTTTAGTTAATTAAGCCACTCACTTAAAAAAATTAACACCACATTCTGCGTCCCACAGGGCGCACGACCACACTGTAGAGGTGCTCTTCACGTAGATCTTAGCGCCTAATTTATAAAAAAAACCTGTCAACTTAATGGCTGGCAGTATTGAGCGCAAAAATAGTAAAAAGAAAAAAAAGAAAAAGAGATATACGTCGAATTTCATTATAACCAAGTATAATTGGAACCTTAAAATTTATTATATTCGATATTGGTTGTTTTATCAGTGATATTAAATGTTCGCCATTACAAAGGGCAATTTGGCTCACGGAAGAGTCACAGATAGATACATGTACACTCTGGGCTTCAAACCAAATATAGATCTGGTGATGTTTACACGTGTCTGTGGCGTTTAAAACTATGGGTTTGAGAGTTTCGTTTCCACGGTATTTTGTGGCGCAGCCAGTCACCTGCGTATCCTTTAACGCCCGATGGTTAAAATTTCAGCAATTGCCTGAAAAAAGGGAAGTTGTGGCTGTGAAGTGTTTTTAAATAATTATTTAGCTTTCACTGCCACCCTCGAATTTTCGATGTCCGCTTTTGCACAGAAAGAGCAATATAGAAATAGAGCAAGACAGAAACGAAGCAGGGGAAGAAGCGCTGCGCTAGATGAGAGGGATCATGCAAATCACAGTATATACAAAGAAAAAGAAAGAAAGAATAAATGGAGTACATGTCTCGGATTGCAGAGAAGGAGACAGCGGACCGCCGCGCTTCCATTCCACCCACTGCTGTCGTGGACTCGTGTCACCTTGAGGCCAGGAGCCCGCGGGGCAGGAGAGAAGAATACGAAGAGCGTTGGGAGTGTCAAAATATTTACGAGGTTTATTTACATGTTGGTAGCTGAATGCCGAATGCTGAAGCCGAATCCTCTCCGCGTGGTTAAATATTCCGCGCCATCCCATGCCGTCTTCTGGGCACGACTCAATTCAGGTTTCTCCGCCAATCCGATGTTGAGGGTCAAAAGTGGGAGAAGGTGTTGGGGGATCGCCCTTGTAACTATGAATGTCGCCCAGCCGATCCTTATCGTAGCCGGGCCACGTGAAGGCAGCAGGACTCTGGCGTGAATAGAGTTACTGTATATGTTCCCCTTGGGGAACAGAGTTGCGTCTCTGACAGAACTCGCCGCTCGCGCCCCCCATTCGCCTAGAGCGCTCACGTGCGCAAAATGCGTCCTTTTTAGGGAAAGCAAACTTCACGACAGCGCGTGCGCTGACGCCCGCCACGCCACCATGGCCGCTACCCTCCGCCGCGCCATCGCTGTCCGATGTTCGACCGTGGCCTCGGCAATCGGCGACGGCAGCTGCCGATCGCGGAGGCCATGTTTCGACGTTCAGGCATAGCTCATTTGGCTCAGCTGTGATCTAATAACGTTGGCTGTGGCAGCGTGGTGTGCGGTTTAATTTTGCTGGAAACTGATCTCTCGAACGTGTGCCAAAAAAAAGGAAGTGCCACTCGAAGCAAAATGATTAAATGGTCGTGGTATGTCGTCGGAATCGGCCCAGCGGGTTATGTCGGCAGCTCGAGGCGACCCAATATTTATTTCAGCCTAGCAGTACGCTTTAGCAATTATTACTCTCATTAGTAATATTTTTGTGAGTGAAATCGTAAACGTTCAGGATAAGTAGGACTTCACGCCTGCTTGGTAACAGCTCGCTAGCCGGTGACAAAAATCGCACCGCAAAGAACAAAAACGTGTGCGTTTGAATATGCATAAGGATTCACTTTGTATAAATCTAGCACAGACTGCTACGCAGCATAAAATTTTGTAAGCCGTATCCAGTTTCCATTACGCCGGATATGCCTATGGATCTGCGAAGATTCGCCGTGAAGGTAATCTTTTTTACTTGTGTTATCTGCGCTCATCGTTTTCAATGTACCTATTTTGTATTTTTAGCCTTGGGTCAAGTACGACGTGCAACGAGAGATTTGTTCAGCTTAAACATTTTGTCCAGAATAGTGTTTTCACTTGATATTTAGAAAAAAAAACGCTTCTGCCGATAGTGAGGGCCATCGAACAGTTTATAACCACTTATGTCTAAATTGGTATATTGATTGTTTGTTCGAATCACCTTTCTTTTTCATTTTTGGAAGCGAAAGTCTTTAGGCCAGCGACGCGGAATGAACGAGCGAGAAAGCGCACGCCCCTGCTGAAGCGCGCCGTCTCCTACATTCGAGAGGAGCGGCTTTCCTGCCTAACGCGAATGGACGGGCAAGATGGCGGACCTATGCGCAGTGCAACTCTGCTCCCGTAGGGAGCATATACAGTAACTCTAGGCGTGAAGGTATGTCAACGCCCCCTGCTGTGGTGATGTTGAAGTGATTACCAGGTCCCGGCTCGTTTCCGGCTTTCGAGACGTCCGTCGTCTCATCTGCGGTTGTTTTGCCGCGACAAACGAGCATCTGGTGGCGCCGGCTCGTCTCCGGCGTTTCGATCGCAACAGCTCCGTCCGCCGGCGGTAGACTCGACCTGAAAGTGACCAGCCTACCAGGTCGCCCGAAGTGTCAGGATTCGTTCAGCTGTCTGTGGGCCACTGTTCATGACGGACGCTCCGATGTGGGCTCTCACACATGGTTGGTGGTTATATCGTCCTGAGCACACACATAAACACACGCGCACACACCGCCACAGGCAGGGGAAGTGCCCTGCCCGCACTAGGAGCCATCGAGTGCAAAACACACAAACCAGTCTGCCTTACATTTCTCAAATTAAATGAAAGCGACTCTCAAAACATCTTTGTAAACATTCGCTGAAGCCCCTTATTTCGATTTTTGAATTACTTGAGCTTACAGCTTACGTGAGTCATGTTCTTTAATATGCAAGCAATCTCTTGTTTCAAATCCACCAGGCCTCATATTTCTAAACTGGTGCCACTCACAAGACACCGAGCTTTCGTTCACAAAATTTTGTGCCGTCAAAGTGAGTCGTCATGTTCCCGTGAGCAGATGAAAGAGAACTATCGAGCTGCATTAGAGCAAACGCAAATACGCAAATGTGCTCTAAATAGACAATTACAAAGATATGCAGCATAACAACAGGAACACTAATCACATTCAACATCCGTATTCGCACGTCCTACTGTTACTCAAACTTCCATTCCACGGATGTACTACAAAACTAGCTCCCATTTTGCGGTCACAATATTTACACTTCACACGCGCGCCAACGTCAACACTGGACACCTGCGTTTGAAAACAATGAACAACAAAACCACCGCTCTCCTAGAGCACTAAAAAAACTCACTAAAGATATCCGCGCTTATTATTAACTCATGCCTAAAAGCTAGCTTGAAACACTGCCCTTATTTACGTGCTTGTTGAACAAACGCTAACCTGACTTCTTCCTTGCCTCCACATAATGCACATGAGTTCAAAGCAATAAAAAAGGAACAAAACTCACTAGCATTACGCGCTAAAACTCACTATGAATACCATTGGTTATGATTTACTTATGCTTGAAAGATAACCTCAAACACGTCCACGGTTTATATACTTCTTGTACAAACCCTGTCATGATTGCTTGCATTCGTTCTTAATGACGCGCAAATTAAACAGTACACCCTTTCAAAAGATTTGCGGTCATACGATTCGTCGTACTTAGTCTATTCTTTCTTTTCTTCCAAGGTAAACATCGCTAGCATTTGACACCATCTGACACGTGCTTCTCAGCTTTAAACAGACAACACTCCCTCTCACATTCCACAACCTCTTCATAACGACTATCAGCTCAACAAAAAACGCAGTTCACTAAATTAAATGCAACATCTACAAGACAGCTACAATAGAAATCTCGGGATGGTGCACAAGGCCAGGCGGCTCAACCGTCGCCTTGTGCGTGCGTGCTTGTGCGTGCGTGCCTGCTTGTCCGAGGGTGGCGTCGTCTGCATGTGTTCCGCCGCAGCTTCTTCCTTGTTTGGAAAATTTTTTTCCGTGGGGCTAATGCTTCCAAAGGAAAACTTCTATACGAGGCAGGCCATGTGCATCAAGTTAAAGAAAGTGTGTCTGCGGACGGAAACGTGGTGACCGTCCTATGTGTCTCCCGAACGCAGGAGACAAAATACTCCAAAAGATACTCCAAAAATTGTAAGATTGCCAGGCTGGAAAGCAATACAGGTGATTTTACTGTGATCCTTGTTAATTTCTAATTATTTTTTATCTGTATGCATACCTTATTATCAATTTATTAGTCCCCGCCCCCCCCCCCCAAAAAAAAAAGAAAAGCTTTACAATAAAGCAGTGAAAGTCTGTAGCTGTATCCATCACGTGTGAGCATAGTGCTTGTGTGCGCGTATCGGAAAGAGAAGCTGTGAAGCCACGGACTGCAAGACCTAATCTTTTTAATTCCGTTAATCGTACTTATACTGAGTGAGAAAACGCGGCGCCGGTGCCTGGAAGCGTCGACAACCTACGTCCATTTCTTTATTTCTAAACAATCAGGACTGAACTAAGCAATACGGTTCTAACTCGTTTTGAAAGATTCTGTTAGAAACCAAGAAGAAAGAAAGAAAGAGAAACACGACTGGAACGAAAACAGCAGGACGCCCTCAGTGGCTCAACTCCTTCGTGGGTCGTCTAGGCCGGCAGCGCACGCAAGGGGCACATAGTCCGTTTTTAACGAGCTTTTCTTCTTTTTTTTTCCTTTTTTTGCGAGAGGCATTCCAGTATATTCACGGCGACCCTTGTTTTGGTCAGAGTACCAACGAAAGGAAAGACCAAACCATTCAAATGCGTGATGGAGCCCTAGGACAAAAAAAAAGGGGGGAGAAAAAGGAGGAAAGAAAAAGAAGCAGGGCGGGCCGCGATCGAAAAGTACGGAGCGCCTTAGTCCACACGGCTATGCATGTCGCATCCTGGTAGCCCACACAAGTGGCTCGTTAAAAACAGCGCGAACCATTGCAAATTGACAACACATGTCGTCTGCTTGTAGAAGAGCGTTGCCGGAAAGCGCGCACCAACTCCCCCCCATCGACAACCCACCTTTCACGTGCTCTTCGCAGAATGCTAGGGGAGAGAATGTACGTCACATTGCAAACTAGCACCACAATGTCGTCTGCTGGAGAGAGAGCGTCGACGGAACGCGCGCGCAAGCGACCGTGCTTCTCCTTTCGCATTTCGCTTTCTTGTTCCTCAAAGCTAAAATAAACAAATAACAAATAAACCTAAGTCTGCCTCCCATTTTTCCGCCGTACTCGCGGCGGTCGCGCACTAAACTCTTTTCTTGAACAGGAAACGCAGAACGCGAGACACCTGTTCGGCCCTCCGCAAAGGGCGCCACTATCCTCGCCATCGTCTTGCCTGCTCTACTGTCGTCGCATTGTTCGATGACTTCGCGACGACCCCTGACCTTGCACACTCGCGACAACGCACCGTGAAGAGGACGAGAAGATAATTACAACCAGCCCTCGAGCCGCGTCCGCGCAGAGTGCGCTTTTCCTCCTCCCCTCGTTCGCCGGCTCGTACGTTTTCTGCGCCGATCTGTCTTGGGCATCAACAACAACTTTCTCATTTTTGTGCTTTTTCGTTTGAAGCCCGCTTTGAGACCTTCCGCGCTCTTTGCGGCGTTCCTCTCTCTTCGACGCTTTTTCGGCCTACGCCGCTTTCTTCTGCGCATTTTAGATCCCTCCGCTTGATTTACATGCACCTCTGCAACCTCACTGCACTCGCTAGCTGGCTGATGAACGCAATCTAAATGATTTCTAGCAAATCACCTGTTCCTTCACTCGCCTGACTGGTGGACCGCTTCAAACACTCAGGAAAGCTGCGGCTGTCTGCTTCTAAGCTACTTAGCTCGCACACCTGGGAGCTATCCTCAACTGCCACCTCCTCCTCACATCGTGCTTCACTGCACCCTGCTGGCCTTTCACTGGTAGTACTGCCTAGCGACTCGAAATCCGCCTTTTGGATGGTCCGACTGCGAATGCGCCGCCAACCGGCCCAAACGAACGACCTGTACGGCGTCGTAGCAGACGACGCAGGCGGCGCGCAATGAGAAACGCTGTACCGACTACTGAAAGTAGCGACACTCGGCGCCAGCTATGGCGGTACGCCATCCTCACAGACATTTTTGGCAGCGTGAGGTTCTCTCACGTCATAATACAATGTAGGCAGGATAACGTTGCCTATCTGACAAGGCCTTAACAGCGAGGAACGCGCGCCGAGCACATGAGAACATTCAGTACAGCAAAACCATTACTCCACAGCATGGTCACTCGGAACATCACAATAAAGAAAACTCACCCGGCTAGGCTGAGGGTGGCACGTGGCAAGTTGTATTCCTTTGAAAGCATGACGCATCTTTCACCGTTGAAGGACGAGTACTTCAAATAATTCCGTCAGTTGACATGTGGTTCAACTCATTAAACATTAGATCGCGTATGTACACGTATTCCCCGAATTATTCCTCCTTCATTGTTGTAAGACACCGCGATTCACTTCCTGCGGACCACTTCCATAAGTGGGACTGCGCATGCGCCGGAGCCGGCGTCGTCTGCTTGGTTAGAAAACAAACCGGCTGCGAGCGCTGGGTGCCTCACGCCTGGAGGGTTTGCGCTTTCCAACTGCGTGGCTCTCAGCCGCGCAAGCTGTTCTAGTAGAATGTGAAGTAGTAATTTCTTCAAGTTTCCTTCCGGGAATATTATTTCGGAGAGAATAATATGAGGGTGGCAGCGGTGAAGAGAGGAGCGCGCACTTTGTGCCTGAAAGCACGGTAAAACCTTCAATATTTAAGTTGTTTTAACCAACTTTGTCTGCAAAGGCCACCTAGCAATATCAAATTCAGTAAGCACCCCGACTACGTGCGTGTACTTTAGTTCCTGCGGAGTATGGGAAGCCGATAGACCGTATTTTATATTTGTGCATGTGTGAATGACAAAGCTGGTTGAGCTCTTTACAACATTTGCCTTGCTTTGCGCATCCATCTATGTGCTTTTGAGCATTTGCTGATAAACGGTGGATATTTGTAATTCGTTAACCAATTAATCTTCATTTGCAAGTATAAGCTAGTTATTTTTTGCTGTTGTTCTGCCCGGATCTGCTTAGGTGCTCTCTTGTCCACCACGCATCGAACCGACTCGTAAACATACCACTTCTCCTCAGGGTGGATATACGAAAAAACAATTCGCGAGAGCGGTTGTATTCCTGCAACCCTACAAGTCAACCCTACAAGTCAAAAAAAGAAAAAGCTCCGCAAGGGAGTCATGCCCTCTTTATTCCCGTTTAAAGACGATAATGCGCCCCCATCAAGGAAAAACGCTGAGGCATTCACGAAAGATGACAAAGACTCGTCGCTGCAGATTGCCGCCGGGCGGAGGCAATGACGGAGCGCGGTTTGTTCAGTTTGTTCTCCAACCAAGCGGCGCTTCTAGTATTCCGCGCCCGCAGGCGGACTTTTTCAAGTGGCCCGTTCCTCCAGCTGCTCCTCGCTTGGCGCTTTCATTGATCCTGGTCTCGTTGTCCATCCGTTCGTGACGGCGGCCAGGTATGCAGGTGCTTCACGACTTGAACAAACGCTACTGTGAGAAACACGGATTAAGTGCTAGCTATCTCTGTGTGCTTATTTTGAGAGAAACTTTCCCGAGTTGTAAAAGACACGATACGTCCGTGTACTTTCAGCACACCGAGACCACTGGTTCATTTCTGAAGGAAGGAACGGAACGGGGACAAGGAAAAGCAATAAAATGGCAAATAACACAATTACAAAGAGTCAGCAAAAGGGATCCCCGCGTCTATCGTCTATTAGAAGCTCAGCAAACAGCGTCACCTTGATCACAGCACCACAAACTTGTCGTTGAAGGGCTTTAGCTGTTACTGCGCCCGTGGTGCCACAGGCCCGCGGGTCGATCCCTGGTGCTTTCATGCCGCGTCCCCGCACTGCTGCAAATGCCTGGTTTCCCGGTTCAACCACACTCGAGCGGAAGAAGGATTCATAAAAAAACGTCAGGGACTCATAAGCAACGTCAACAAAATGAATTAAATTGATGTGCATGTGGTGCTCTATGGCAGTGAAGTCTACCACTGAAAGTAATTTCTAACTATGAAAGCCACAGACACTGTTTTTCACTATGCACTCTATCACACTGCCGTGTGTTTCACCTCGCATGACGAGATCTCCTGGGGCTCTACTTCATTCAGTCATCGTCATCTCACCACTCATCGTGACGTTCTGCTGAAATTCGTGATGCTGGTGAGGGCAGTCGCACGGGCATCGGCTAAAGTGCGAAAGCAGCAAATGTTTCCGATAGCGTTGTGACGAGCATTTTTAGAAGGAAACACATGAAAAAACACTTTTATTGCATTTCAGACACTGGTGTCGCCGTCCAGATTATGAGATCACTCCTACATTGTCATAATGGTGTCGATATCGCGAATCAGCAGCGAGATCCTGGACACCTCCCTCATCGCCTGAGAACGCTCTTCGTAGAGCTTTGCGCGTTTCCGTACCATAGCTTCACGGATCGTCTGTTGGCAATCGTGCGTGTCTAGAACACCAGCACAGACGTACTGGTGGCATCGGCGGCTGCATCGCACAAGTCGCTTCGGGCACTCGTCTTGTGGGTGGCCGGCAAGCACTGTGCAGCTCTCGCACACCGCACTCTTGTACTGGCAGGTCTGCGTGTGTTCGTTGAGCCGCCCTAGAGGAACCTGCAACAGAAATGGGTTTTGCTGCTTACTGACCTGTACGTGCGACCTTTGTTTGCGCCAGTATTACCTCAAAAGTTGGCTGTAAGCCGCACTACTGTATGAAAGAGCTACAGATAGTGCTTAAAAAGATAAGTGCAACCTAAACTCGCAAAGGATGCAAGCAAAAAGCTAGTCAATGTTGCCACGCTCTCATAATATGACTAGGATGAAGGTATGCAGGCCATACTTAGGAGCTGATCATTCTTAGACGTACTCGTTGAACGGAATACTCTAAACTAAACCTCATAATCACCAGCACAGGTGCTCGTTTTGAAAACGTTAAACGAGCGCTCACGTTATTGACAGATGCGCAATAGGGACATTTTTGGCTTTGTTGGCATGCATAGTTAATACTATCCACACACCGGGGTCAGGAAACATGCATTAACTATTCAATTTCGTTTTAATGTTTCCATCGCCCAGCGTCTGCAAGCCAGTCTCATCGCAATGCACTATACGATGACGTGTAAACGTAGTCGCCTTAACATCGCTGAAATCGCTGCCCCAGTTGATGGGCGACAATAAGATCATCGTTCTTTTTGCTGACCCATAAGCTTCAAAAATACCTTTATACATTGAAACAACCGATATATTTTCTGTACATGACACCTACAAAATTTTACTTTTCAGCCTCCACACTATACGGCCTTTAATCCCAATCCCCCTCCCTATGCAGAGTACCATATAAGCGCCCATTTCTACATTGGCAGAATTCGTTGTTTTTTTTTCAATAAAAAGCTCTCTCTCTCCCTCCCTCCCTCCCTCTCTCTCTCTCTCTCGTTGTTTTTGTGCACCACAGGAAACCTATAGTAGCCAATAGAGTTGCTGCAACTCCGTCGTGAGTTGCTGTCTCTGCATGACCTGGACCCACGCCTGACTGTGTTGAGACATCACTATGAAAACGCCCCATTGGAAATCAAAACGAAAGTAGGGTTTTGCGATGGCGTTTCGACGCACCCCGATAGATTATTTAGTGTTATCGAAATCAGCGTTTTTAAGGCAACAATACAAAAATGTCAAAAATTCGCGCCAGTATAGTACTCCCATAAATATATAATTATGCACGAGTCATCGTGCGTACCTGAACGATTTCCTCGCGTACATTTTAACAGGTGCACATAACGCTAGTATGGCCATTGATGCAATGAAATACCCAATTCTATATGTAGCCAAGCCAAGAAATTTCACACTCTGTCGTAAAAATGAAGACCTATTTATTGGATCAAGCGCAATTTGTTGCTACATTGCCATTCGCTGCCAGTTCTAAAACGCAAGACTATATTGTGCGAATTTTGATTGTGCAAAGCACGCTCAAACGTGTACGTATAGGGGCACAGTGTCCTTAGTGGTGGTGGATTCCGATGCGCAGTGGCACAAGATGAAATCGGAGTGTGATGTGCATTCACTGATGTCTGAGGGAGTAGCGCTTGATGGGTAGGGCTACCACGGAGAGACAAATAACAATCACTAGAGAAATTTTTCATCGGCGACCGATGGTGTCGTGGAACAAACGGCGCTGCCT
This sequence comes from Hyalomma asiaticum, assembly GCA_013339685.2. Lineage (NCBI taxonomy): Eukaryota > Metazoa > Arthropoda > Arachnida > Ixodida > Ixodidae > Hyalomma > Hyalomma asiaticum. Next base: position 2,162 of record JABSTT010004223.1, on the reverse strand, counting down.
CGTCCCTCGTCCTCTTTGCTCTCACCAAATATGGTTCATGAATTCCACGGAAGTAGTGCGGAAAAAAGCAGCTAACGCACCCGAATTACTACGGAAATGACACGGCCGCACGTCGCAAGCATTCTATATATATATATATATATATATATATATATATATCTTCCTGGCTATCGGGATAAATATACGATCCGACGTAACAGTGACAAACATGCTATATTAGTATTTATTCTGACGTTTCGGCTGGTGACCAGCCTCATTCAAAGGTAAAATTTTATCATCAGCCAAAGGTTTAAGTACATTTCACGAAAGTGCACAACGGGGGGGAGGGGGGGGGGTAAAGGGATAGCTCACAAAAAAGGGTGTTAGGATACATAGGTATGTGTAAGAGCCACAAGACAGTGCAAGATAACGTCGGCGTCTGTATGGCGCCTCCGTAACACGCGAGAGCAGCGCCGAGGCCATCAGGCGGCGGATTGCAACAAGTCATCCTTAGGGAACACTCGCGCTGCTGTCACCTCAGTCTGTGCCGCTGGAACCCCCGCAGTGCGGCACAGATCCACTGAAGCAAAATGTCGTCGTTGCATGCAGAATAAAAAGAAGGGGGGGGGGGGGTTGCTCTGTTCGCGGTTGGCCTCCAGTACAATACAGAGGGGATGGTCACTGTGCTGAGTTTCACAAGAAATGGAGGATAGAAAAAGAGAAACTCCGGGTATACGCGATCAACCCTGAATGGTCTGGTCCATGAAAGCAGGTACGTATATTCACACACGCACACACGCAAAAAAACGAGAGAACATCACACAAAAAGGAGAGTCGCTTAGCTTCATGAATCGAACTCCGCGAAACACGTCCCCTAGCAAGAGTGCTTGACGCACTGCCCAGGCGAGCGCCAAGGATACACGACCTATCTGCACCTTGTGTGCGTGTAGCATGAACTGAGTAAAACGTATCAGATAAAAATAAAATAAAAACAACAAGAAGCATGATGGGAAATTAAATATCCTAAGATAATAAATGAAAATAAATGAAATCAGAACAAACAAAAAATTAACAGTAGCTATAAAATGAAACAGGTGGACATCGACAATCATTCCTGCATCCCAACAGAAGACACTGCCCGAGTGAGCGCCGAGGCTACACAAGACATATTTGCACATTGTGCGCCCGTAGTGTGAACTGAGTAAAACATATCAGAAAAAAATAACATAAAGACGGCAAAAAAATGATGGGAAATTAAATATCGTAAGATCATATATGAATATAAGTGCAATGAGAAAAAATCGCGACAAACAAAAAACAATATGTATACAATGAAATAGGGGGAGATCGACAATCATTCCTGCATCTCAACAGGAGCGCTATGAATATGCACCAGAGGGAGAAAAAGAAAGCGAAAAGGGGAGAAATAAGAGTTCCGTGAGTTCATAGTGCACATTACATATAGCGCAAAACGCTATATGTAATCACCTGGTCCGCTGCAAGCGAGTAAAAAGACATGGCTGCGAGAATGAAAGGACGCGCACGCGCACTGTGATGTCTGAACACCAGACGCTCCACGTCAGATGGCGCGGCGATGCAGTTTTATATGATTGCGGTCGTCGCTCGCCCGTCCCGACTTATTTTGACGACGGGTGTACCTTTCGTTTGTGCATAGTGTCTGTTGTTGAATTCGAAGTCGTTTATTTCTAAGACTATTTTCAGAAGTATTCCGAGAGTTTCACCATCAATTGGACAGTTTGGGAATGAAGTTTTCGCAGGCCTGAGTGACATATTTGACGCCGGCTGAATGCGGAATGTTTGTGTATACAGAGGCGACGTCGCGAGTAACCAACAGGCTGTCTTTTGGTATGACAAGATCCATAATATCAGCTAGAAAATGAGTCGTGTCCTTGACGTAGGAAGGTAAAGTTGGTGGAAGGCTTTGATTAGGTTATCGATGAAACTGGATATTAGTTATGGTACTATGCCAATACCGGAAATTATGAGTCTCCCTGGGTGGCCTGGTTTGTGTATTTTGGGCAACGCGTAAAATTTTCCGAGCTGTGGACTTAAAGCTTGGAGTGGCGCTGCAGTTGTACTTTTATTTCTGTTGGACCAAGAGTGATCCAATATCTGTAGTACTTCGTCCTCGAAGCATGTTGTCTGGTCATTATCAGTTCGCC
>JABSTT010004222.1:0-16031 GCA_013339685.2 Hyalomma asiaticum | reverse complement strand
AAAATTCGGCACCGCTTACGTCGCTAAAGCTTAGCAGTGTCATTTTCAGCATTATTTGCGTTCCAAATAGCCAAACATTGCAGTGCTAATCTGCGAGCCCTGCCCAAATGACGGAAATAGTCGTTTCGCGATCACAAGGTTACCAGAGCATCAAAAACATGACAGCAGACGTATGTTTCTGCATGAGAAATTTCTGTGTGCATACTTCTTAGAGGGTCATCTAGAGGTGTATATAGGTGCTTTCCTTGATCTTTTGCTAACCATTACCTTTCAAGATGTTCGACCGTTTCTTTAGTGAATACAGCAGTTGCGCACTGTAAGTGCATAAAACGTCGTTTCTCGCACTTGTGTTCCTAGCAAAAAATTCGGCACCGCTTACGTCGCTAAAGCTTAGCAGTGTCATTTGAGCATTATTTGCGTTCCAAATAGCCAAACATTGCAGTGCTAATCTGCGAGCCCTGCCCAAATGACGGAAATAGTCGTTTCGCGATCACAAGGTTACCAGAGCATCAAAACATGACGCAGACGTATGTTTCTACATGAGAAATTTCCTGTGTGCATACTTCTTAGAGGGTCATCTAGAGGTGTATGTAGGTGCTTTCCTTGATCTTTTGCTAACCATTACCTTTCAAGATGTTTCGACCGTTTCTTTAGTGAATACAGCAGTTGCGCACTGTAAGTGCATAAAACGTCGTTTCTCGCACTTGTGTTCCTAGCAAAAAATTCGGCACCGCTTACGTCGCTAAAGCTTAGCAGTGTCATTTTGAGCATTATTTGCGTTCCAAATAGCCAAACATTGCAGTGCTAATCTGCGAGCCCTGCCCAAATGACGGAAATAGTCGTTTCGCGATCACAAGGTTACCAGAGCATCAAAACATGACGCAGACGTATGTTCTGCATGAGAAATTTCTGTGTGCATACTTCTTAGAGGGTCATCTAGAGGTGTATATAGGTGCTTTCCTTGATCTTTTGCTAACCATTACCTTTCAAGATGTTTCGACCGTTTCTTTAGTGAATACAGCAGTTGCGCACTGTAAGTGCATAAAACGTCGTTTCTCGCACTCGTGTTCTAGCAAAAATTCGGCACCGCTTACGTCGCTAAAGCTTAGCAGTGTCATTTTGAGCATTATTTGCGTTCCAAATAGCCAAACATTGCAGTGCTAACCTGCGAGCCCTGCCCAAATGACGGAAATAGTCGTTTCGCGATCACAAGGTTACCAGAGCATCAAAACATGACGCAGACGTATGTTACTGCATGAGAAATTTTCTGTGTGCATACTTCTTAGAGGGTCATCTAGAGGTGTATATAGGTGCTTTCCTTGATCTTTTGCTAACCATTACCTTTCAAGATGTTTCGACCGTTTCTTTAGTGAATACAGCAGTTGCGCACTGTAAGTGCATAAAACGTCGTTTCTCGCACTCGTGTTCCTAGCAAAAAATTCGGCACCGCTTACGTCGCTAAAGCTTAGCAGTGTCATTTTGATCATTATTTGCGTTCCAAATATCCATACATTGCAGTGCTAATCTGCGAGCCCTGCAAGAATGACGGAAATAGTCGTTTCGCGATCACAAGGTTACCAGAGCATCAAACATGACGCAGACCAATGTTTCTGCGTGAGAAATTTCCTGTGTGCATACTTCTTAGAGGGTCATCTAGAGGTGTATATAGGTGCTTTCCTTGATCTTTTGCTAACCATTACCTTTCAAGATGTTTCGACCGTTTCTTTAGTGAATACAGCAGTTGCGCACTGTAAGTGCATAAACGTCGTTTCTCGCACTTGTGTTCCTAGCAAAAAATTCGGCACCGCTTACGTCGCTAAAGCTTAGCAGTGTCATTTTGAGCATTATTTGCGTTCCAAATAGCCAAACATTGCAGTGCTAACCTGCGAGCCCTGCCCAAATGACGGAAATAGTCGTTTCGCGATCACAAGGTTACCAGAGCATCAAAACATGACGCAGACGTATGTTACTGCATGAGAAATTTTCTGTGTGCATACTTCTTAGAGGGTCATCTAGAGGTGTATATAGGTGCTTTCCTTGATCTTTTGCTAACCATTACCTTTCAAGATGTTTCGACCGTTTCTTTAGTGAATACAGCAGTTGCGCACTGTAAGTGCATAGAACGTCGTTTCTCGCACTCGTGTTCCTAGCAAAAAATTCGGCACCGCTTACGTCGCTAAAGCTTAGCAGTGTCATTTTCAGCATTATTTGCGTTCCAAATAGCCAAACATTGCAGTGCTAATCTGCGAGCCCTGCCCAAATGACGGAAATAGTCGTTTCGCGATCACAAGGTTACCAGAGCATCAAAACATGACGCAGACGTATGTTTCTGCATGAGAAATTTCTGTGTGCATACTTCTTAGAGGGTCATCTAGAGGTGTATATAGGTGCTTTCCTTGATCTTTTGCTAACCATTACCTTTCAAGATGTTTCGACCGTTTCTTTAGTGAATACAGCAGTTGCGCACTGTAAGTGCATAAAACGTCGTTTCTCGCACTTGTGTTCCTAGCAAAAAATTCGGCACCGCTTACGTCGCTAAAGCTTAGCAGTGTCATTTTGAGCATTATTTGCGTTCCAATAGCCAAACATTGCAGTGCTAATCTGCGAGCCCTGCCCAAATGACGGAAATAGTCGTTTCGCGATCACAAGGTTACCAGAGCATCAAAACATGACGCAGACGTATGTTCTGCATGAGAAATTTCTGTGTGCATACTTCTTAGAGGGTCATCTAGAGGTGTATGTAGGTGCTTTCCTTGATCTTTGCTAACCATTACCTTTCAAGATGTTTCGACCGTTTCTTTAGTGAATACAGCAGTTGCGCACTGTAAGTGCATAAACGTCGTTTCTCGCACTTGTGTTCCTAGCAAAAATTCCGCACCGCTTACGTCGCTAAAGCTTAGCAGTGTCATTTTCAGCATTATTTGCGTTCCAAATAGCCAAACATTGCAGTGCTAATCTGCGAGCCCTGCCCAAATGACGGAAATAGTCGTTTCGCGATCACAAGGTTACCAGAGCATCAAAACATGACGCAGACGTATGTTTCTAGCATGAGAAATTTCCTGTGTGCATACTTCTTAGAGGGTCATCTAGAGGTGTATGTAGGTGCTTTCCTTGATCTTTTGCTAACCATTACCTTTCAAGATGTTTCGACCGTTTCTTTAGTGAATACAGCAGTTGCGCACTGTAAGTGCATAAAACGTCGTTTCTCGCACTTGTGTTCCTAGCAAAAAATTCGGCACCGCTTACGTCGCTAAAGCTTAGCAGTGTCATTTTGAGCATTATTTGCGTTCCAAATAGCCAAACATTGCAGTGCTAACCTGCGAGCCCTGCCCAAATGACGGAAATAGTCGTTTCACGATCACAAGGTTACCAGAGCATCAAACATGACGCAGACGTATGTTTCTGCATGAGAAATTTCCTGTGTGCATACTTCTTAGAGGGTCATCTAGAGGTGTATATAGGTGCTTTCCTTGATCTTTTGCTAACCATTACCTTTCAAGATGTTTCGACCGTTTCTTTAGTGAATACAGCAGTTGCGCACTGTAAGTGCATAAACGTCGTTTCTCGCACTCTGTGTCCTAGCAAAAAATTCGGCACCGCTTACGTCGCTAAAGCTTAGCAGTGTCATTTTGATCATTATTTGCGTTCCAAATATCCATACATTGCAGTGCTAATCTGCGAGCCCTGCAAGAATGACGGAAATAGTCGTTTCGCGATCACAAGGTTACCAGAGCATCAAAACATGACGCAGACGTATGTTTCTGCATGAGAAATTTCCTGTGTGCATACTTCTTAGAGGGTCATCTAGAGGTGTATATAGGTGCTTTCCTTGATCTTTTGCTAACCATTACCTTTCAAGATGTTTCGACCGTTTCTTTAGTGAATACAGCAGTTGCGCACTGTAAGTGCATAAAACGTCGTTTCTCGCACTTGTGTTCCTAGCAAAAAATTCGGCACCGCTTACGTCGCTAAAGCTTAGCAGTGTCATTTTGAGCATTATTTGCGTTCCAAATAGCCAAACATTGCAGTGCTAACCTGCGAGCCCTGCCCAAATGACGGAAATAGTCGTTTCGCGATCACAAGGTTACCAGAGCATCAAACATGACGCAGACCTATGTTTCTGCATGAGAAATTTCCTGTGTGCATACTTCTTAGAGGGTCATCTAGAGGTGTATATAGGTGCTTTCCTTGATCTTTTGCTAACCATTACCTTTCAAGATGTTTCGACCGTTTCTTTAGTGAATACAGCAGTTGCGCACTGTAAGTGCATAAAACGTCGTTTCTCGCACTCGTGTTCCTAGCAAAAAATTCGGCACCGCTTACGTCGCTAAAGCTTAGCAGTGTCATTTTGAGCATTATTTGCGTTCCAAATAGCCAAACATTGCAGTGCTAATCTGCAACCCCTGCCCAAATGACGGAAATACTCGTTTCACGATCACAAGGTTACCAGAGCATCAAAACATGACGCAGACGTATGTTACTGCATGAGAAATTTTCTGTGTGCATACTTCTTAGAGGGTCATCTAGAGGTGTATGTAGGTACTTTCCTTGATCTTTTGCTAACCATTACCTTTCGAGATGTTTCGACCGTTTCTTTAGTGAATACAGCAGTTGCGCACTGTAAGTGCATAAAAACGTCGTTTCTCGCACTTGTGTTCCTAGCAAAAAATTCGGCACCGCTTACGTCGCTAAAGCTTAGCAGTGTCATTTTGAGCATTATTTGCGTTCCAAATAGCCAAACACTGCAGTGCTAATCTGCAACCCCTGCCCAAATGACGGAAATACTCGTTTCACGATCACAAGGTTACCAGAGCATCAAAACATGACGCAGACGTATGTTTCTACATGAGAAATTTCCTGTGTGCATACTTCTTAGAGGGTCATGTAGAGGTGTATGTAGGTGCTTTCCTTGATCTTTTGCTAACCATTACCTTTCAAGATGTTTCGACCGTTTCTTTAGTGAATACAGCAGTTGCGCACTGTAAGTGCATAAAACGTCGTTTCTCGCACTCTGTGTTCCTAGCAAAAAATTCGGCACCGCTTACGTCGCTAAAGCTTAGCAGTGTCATTTTGAGCATTATTTGCGTTCCAAATAGCCAAACATTGCAGTGCTAATCTGCGAGCCCTGCCCAAATGACGGAAATAGTCGTTTCGCGATCACAAGGTTACCAGAGCATCAAAACATGACGCAGACGTATGTTACTGCATGAGAAATTTCTGTGTGCATACTTCTAGAGGGTCATCTAGAGGTGTATATAGGTGCTTTCCTTGATCTTTTGCTAACCATTACCTTTCAAGATGTTTCGACCGTTTCTTTAGTGAATACAGCAGTTGCGCACTGTAAGTGCATAAAACGTCGTTTCTCGCACTCTGTGTTCCTAGCAAAAAATTCGGCACCGCTTACGTCGCTAAAGCTTAGCAGTGTCATTTTGATCATTATTTGCGTTCCAAATAGCCAAACATTGCAGTGCTAATCTGCGAGCCCTGCCAAATGACGGAAATAGTCGTTTCACGATCACAAGGTTACCAGAGCATCAAACATGACGCAGACGTATGTTTCTGCATGAGAAATTTCCTGTGTGCATACTTCTTAGAGGGTCATCTAGAGGTGTATATAGGTGCTTTCCTTGATCTTTTGCTAACCATTACCTTTCAAGATGTTTCGACCGTTTCTTTAGTGAATACAGCAGTTGCGCACTGTAAGTGCATAAAACGTCGTTTCTCGCACTCGTGTTCCTAGCAAAAAATTCGGCACCGCTTACGTCGCTAAAGCTTAGCAGTGTCATTTTGAGCATTATTTGCGTTCCAAATAGCCAAACATTGCAGTGCTAACCTGCGAGCCCTGCCCAAATGACGGAAATAGTCGTTTCGCGATCACAAGGTTACCAGAGCATCAAAACATGACGCAGACGTATGTTTCTGCATGAGAAATTTCTGTGTGCATACTTCTTAGAGGGTCATCTAGAGGTGTATATAGGTGCTTTCCTTGATCTTTTGCTAACCATTACCTTTCAAGATGTTTCGACCGTTTCTTTAGTGAATACAGCAGTTGCGCACTGTAAGTGCATAAAACGTCGTTTCTCGCACTCGTGTTCCTAGCAAAAAATTCGGCACCGCTTACGTCGCTAAAGCTTAGCAGTGTCATTTTCAGCATTATTTGCGTTCCAAATAGCCAAACATTGCAGTGCTAACCTGCGAGCCCTGCCCAAATGACGGAAATAGTCGTTTCGCGATCACAAGGTTACCAGAGCATCAAAACATGACGCAGACGTATGTTTCTGCATGAGAAATTTCCTGTGTGCATACTTCTTAGAGGGTCATCTAGATGCTTTCCTTGATCTTTTGCTAACCATTACCTTTCAAGATGTTTCGACCGTTTCTTTAGTGAATACAGCAGTTGCGCACTGTAAGTGCATAAGACGTCGTTTCTCGCACTTGTGTTCCTAGCAAAAAATTCGGCACCGCTTACGTCGCTAAAGCTTAGCAGTGTCATTTTGAGCATTATTTGCGTTCCAAATAGCCAAACATTGCAGTGCTAACCTGCGAGCCCTGCCCAAATGACGGAAATAGTCGTTTCGCGATCACAAGGTTACCAGAGCATCAAAACATGACGCAGACGTATGTTACTGCATGAGAAATTTCTGTGTGCATACTTCTTAGAGGGTCATCTAGAGGTGTATATAGGTGCTTTCCTTGATCTTTTGCTAACCATTACCTTTCAAGATGTTTCGACCGTTTCTTTAGTGAATACAGCAGTTGCGCACTGTAAGTGCATAAGACGTCGTTTCTCGCACTTGTGTTCCTAGCAAAAAATTCGGCACCGCTTACGTCGCTAAAGCTTAGCAGTGTCATTTTGAGCATTATTTGCGTTCCAAATAGCCAAACATTGCAGTGCTAACCTGCGAGCCCTGCCCGAAATGACGGAAATAGTCGTTTCGCGATCACAAGGTTACCAGAGCATCAAAACATGACGCAGACGTATGTTTCTGCATGAGAAATTTCCTGTGTGCATACTTCTTAGAGGGTCATCTAGAGGTGTATGTAGGTGCTTTCCTTGATCTTTTGCTAACCATTACCTTTCGAGATGTTTCGACCGTTTCTTTAGTGAATAGAGCAGTTGCGCACTGTAAGTGCATAAAACGTCGTTTCTCGCACTTGTGTTCCTAGCCAAAAATTCCGCACTCCTTAGGTCGCTAAAGCTGAGCAGTGTCATTTTGAGCATTATTAGCGTTCCGAATAGCCAAACATTGCAGTGCTAATCTGCGAGCCCTGCCCAAGTGATGGAAATAGTCGTTTCGCGATCACAAGTTTACCAGAGCATCAAAACATGACGCAGACGTATGTTTCCGCATGAGAAATTTCCTGTGTGCATACTTCTTAGAGGGTCATTTAGAGGTGTATATAGGTGCTTTCCTTGATCTTTTGCTAACCATTACCTTTCAAGATGTTTCGACCGTTTCTTTAGTAAATACAGCAGTTGCGCACTAAGTGCATAAGACGTCGTTTCTCGCACTTGTGTTCCTAGCAAAAAATTCGGCACCGCTTACGTCGCTAAAGCTTAGCAGTGTCATTTTGAGCATTATTTGCGTTCCAAACAGCCAAACATTGCAGTGCTAACCTGCGAGCCCTGCCCAAATGACGAAATAGTTGTTTCGCGATCACAAGGTTACCAGAGCCCAGGTAAAAATTCCAACAGCCTATCGGGCTAAGGGCAACCGTAATTTGGGCCTGCATGTAATGGTCTAATTGTAATGGTCTGCATGTCCTGCATGTAATGGCCTAATTGTAATGGTCTGCATGGCCTGCATGTAATGGCCTAATTGTAATGGTCTGCATGGCCTGCATGTAATGGTCTAATTGTAATGGTCTGCATGGCCTGCCTGTTTAATTGTCTGCATGTGTTGGGCTGCATGCAGGAGGCTCGGCCAAGCGTGCTCATGATTGACAGCTACAACCTATTGCTTCCACGCCCATGCATATCACTAGAAAACCGTTTTTAGCAGTTTCGACACACCAACTGCTTTATTTTCAAGCAAGAATTTCGTTTTATCTGCAGCTGTGCTTCATTGTAAGGAAGTTTCAGACCAGACTGCAAACATTTGAGATTTTACGTGCCAAAACCATGATATGATTATGAAGCACACAGTGGTAAAGCACTTTAGATTAGCTTTGACTGCCCGGGGTACCATAAACTGCCCTTAAAGCTATTTATATGGATGTTCGTGCATTTCGCTCTCAACGAAATATGGCTACCGCGGCCCGGAATCGTAGCCACATCCTAAAGCCCAGCATGATGACACCTTAAGAGTTAAGCAATTGTGGAAGTACACAGAGTGGTCAACAAATCATGTCACAAACTATCCGAAACAGTGTGAAACATGAAATAATTAAACCTTCATCGAATACTCCTTTCAACATGCCATGCTGCAGGTAGAAGGAGCATAACACAACACAAGCAATAACACCCAGTGGCCGCGCTTAAAGACGAAATGCAACAAGCGAAAAAGGGTGACCAATGTACTCATGCATGGCATCGGCTGATCTGCTTAAACACAGCTCATTTTCGTGGTGATCATAGCTGTACTCCAAGTTTTCGTTCCAGTTTTACCAATCAGGAAGCATAATTGCAGTGATGTTTATGTCAAGCTTCATTTAATGCAATCTCCTTTAAAATAACCATCTTATACACAATAATGGCAGTTATCTTGGTGTTCCCTTTTTTTAACCATCTTCTTGAAATCGCCGCGTGCCACCCAGACTCTGCGTCATGTGCTTGCGGACTAGCAGACTCTTCGTTTGTTTCTCAGCAGCATTCTTGGTGTTGCATCCCCGACGTACACATGGAACACAGCTGCGAAAAGAATGTGCATACATAGGGTAAATTTAGAGTAAAGACTAAGATGTGCAGACAACACACACAGTTATGACAAGCTGAGCTTCTCTTCTAGTTTGGATAGTTTTGACAAAGTAAAGGAAAAAGACTGCCATCGTTTTAAGCCAAAAGAAAGCATCAGCGATGGTAAAGCACACTGTGCTTGTCTCATAATTAGCATCCAACCACCCTAGTTCATGAAAAATTAAACTGCTACATTGCACATGGGTGCGGTTTGACCAGATTACATGAGAGCACTAACCGGATCTTCTGACATGGTGATGCTTCATGGACAAGAATTAGTGGTCAAGAATTCCATCCATGCAGTAAAACGTATGGAAAAGTCATGCATAATATTGATCTGGAACGTCAATTTTTCTAACTTCCATTAAATGGTTCAGAATTCCTTTTCTTTTACAAAGCACCCATGACACACACTTAAGACTTGCACACCGTGACACCTCAGTGGTTATGAAATAGGTGCTACCACTAATAACTGCTAGGGTTTTACGTGCCAATACTAAAACAGCAATATAAGCCAAGCCATAAAGCATGAACCTCGAGCATTTTGCCTTCGGAATGTGAGCGTCAGGGCCAGAACTGACTTGTCTTTTTGGCAGCTGACTACTGTAACCACTGTACCACTTCAGCAGCTCAAGTGGGCACCAAATGTTTGAGTAAGGAAAGCCAAATTATTTGGCATCCTTGATCACAAATGATGTACTGAAATAATCTGTGGACCACTCTGTAGAAAGGAACTTGTGGCAGCTAACAGAATAGTAAGAAGGCGTTCCCCTGAAGCTTTTGGCCACATACATGCTATGAAGTACTGTAGTACAAGTCAGTTCAGTGACTTCCCAACCAGAAGGCTTGCAGCCGTATATGCGCATACATCATTCACAGAAGAAATCCTCTTGCATGAACTTGTTTTACAGGCTTAAAGAGTAGTGAATAGGCACGACACATACAGTGTGGACCATGCTGCAGGATACCTGCACGTAGTGCGTTTCACTCAGAAAAGAAAAGAAGGCCAAAGAAAAAATGCATGGCATCTACCCTATCACGACAGCAATATCCAATTTACAATTAAATGTTAGCAACAATAGGCAATGTCATTATATCTAGGCTCTTGTAGCAATGTCCTCATGTGTATGCTACACGTTAGGGGCCTCACTCGGCCCCTTAATATGTAGTCAAGCGCTCACCACCAACGTGGCAGTGTGTTTCTATGGAAACAAGGGAGGTAGACATTACCTACAAACTTTCTCAACAAGATACGGCTGTGAAAATGCAGTTGGCAATCATGTCCCGTGAAGGAGGAGATTGCACTGCTGAATGCTACGTCGGTAAACAAAACCAGCAGAGATGCTGGGCAACCTTCCAAATGCAGAGCTATAACTTGTTAAAAAATGAAGGCGAACCACAAACACGGGACAGAAGCACAAGTGTCGACTTGAGCATGGCACTTGTGCTCGTGTCCTGAGCTTGTGGTTAGTCAATTTTGGTGCCACCATTCTCACTATGAACCCGTACAAACTAGCCAAATTTTCATTGTCAGTTTTAATCCACAGTGGTAGCCATTATGCTTAGCGTTCTGTGCACATGTGGTACCTCTAGGCTTGATGAAATCTCCGCAAGACCTGTGGTACTTCAGCATTGCTCGCATGTGGTTCCATGGGTGGTATAAAAAATTTGAGACATCACTGCAATTAAACTTCGTCAGGTCGAAGCTACAATGCAAGCTCAGCAATAATGCTTCAGTGTTAAGCAACACCATTCGAGAACCAGGACTACGGGAGAAATTTCTTCACAGATACATAGGTGCATACACTGTGCTTGACAGATTTCGCACAAACTATTGAGCTTCTCCTTTGCGCTCAGCCACTGACCACTGTCGCCAAAGTATCGTTATTGTCCACATCTCTCGCCTAAGCTGTATATCCATCATTAGTTCCCTTCATAACTTGCTGCTTGATGACCGCTTTGCAAAGGGGGAAGTTAGTGTGAGTGCTAACTGCATGGTTTGATCGTCTTAATCTTTATACACTCATCATCGTAATCATCATTGCTTGCCTTGGCTAGTGCTCGGTGGCAGGCCTTTTCATTTTGTGAAGCGATGCGGCGCTCACAGTCTGCATTTGCAACAAATCGTACCTGCCGTCACCTCACCAAGCGCTATGCACTCTTCTGTTTCCAGAAGCGTGCATAATCGTTGAAGGAAATAAACTCCCGCATGGTTTTGAAATATGCACTCACCGTAATAACTTTTTCTCTTCTTTCTTTTAATGCTATCCATCACCTGCATTAGGCTAAGTGCTCATCAAGCTGTGGAGCTTGAACCAGAGAGTATGGCGTTCAAAAGGTTGAATGTCATCACGATTCGACATCAGCCATTGGTCAAAGCGTCCACGAGCTGTGATCTCTCGACAGCAGCTTAGTAACCACCGACCTTTAGTGCAGCCTACAGAGGCGCGTTTATGCTGACTCAAGTTGTGTGAAGATGGACAGACGTGATGGCGACACTTGTGCAGCAGTGGGAACAAAGTAGCACATTGAACATTACGGCACCTTGCAAATGCTTTGAACGAGGCAGGCAGCCTCAGTAGAATTTGCTATGTTTACTTGCATCTAAGAAGCACATTGTTTTCCTGCGAAAACTGCCCGAAATATGACTACGAGCAACGAGTAGCAACAAAACCCAAACCATGTTCGCGGCGTTGGCAGTCTCATGTCTGGAACTGCCAAAACATCGCCATTGCAAAATGGTGGCGGATCATATTTCAAGCAAGTTCACGTTGATCTGTTGGTTCATTTCATGCTTGCCTGTGGCCTGTGTACATCGCATCTGTTCCAAACTAAGTAACAAATGGTGATACGCCACTTTGATTATCAAAGTAATGTTCCAAACAGCTCCTGCACGTTGAAGATAGTTGCGTCACGTTTTTGTCCAAACACTGTGATGCGAGTTAATAAATCTAAAGCTGGATGTTGACCAGGAAAAGTTTCTATGGCAAAAGCAGGAAAACAACCAGACCTCAATGAATAGCTTCCAGTCTTCCATAATGAACTCCACATCATTTAACTCGCAACAGTATTTAACTGGCATCCAATTGAGGCGAGCCCGTACAAATGCCCCGCAGAATGTGTGCTGTGAAGGCCCATCTAGTTGTTTTTTTCAGTTCGTATGTGCCGCATTCTTATCGCGATCACGACTGAAATGATCGCTGCAAAAGTAGGACATTCTGAAAAATGTCGGTTATATCTGGATGCTGTTTCAATGGATAGCATAGAAAATCATAAGCACAGATAAATATGATCATTAAGCATAAATAAACAGAAACCAACTAAAATCCAAGCTGGCGAGATCGGACGTTTCGAAGCCAGTCCGGCTCTTCCTCAGGGATGTCTGGGGCTCAGGTTCGGGCTGCATTTCATAGACCCTGGCACGACCACAGAAAGCGGCTCGCCATGGAGTGATGACCGTGCATATCCACTGTGGGAAGAGCTCTCGGAGAACGGTTTAAGTTTTGCGTCATGATTCAAGAAAGTCTTTTTCCCCCTTGGGGCTCACTCGAGGATTGTTGTCCCCTTGAAGTCAAGTTCCATGTCGAATGCCTCGCAATGCTCGGTGAAAGCACTTCGTACTCTGTCTTGCTTCCACATGGGTTTCCTGTGTAGCCCAATTCATTCCGGTAGGTGTTTTGTCTCGCCAATGTATGAGCAGGGGCACTCAGCACACAGAATTTTGTACACAACACCCGGGCTCTTCTTTCTCGGCTGGTCCTTAGGGCAGGGAAGGCCCTATGGTGGGGTGAAAAGAACTTAGATGTTGCGTCAAGTTGTCGATTTTTAGATGTCTTCACTATACAAAAGCAATCGTCAATGCAGTTTCTTTTCATTAACCTGAACTTTCTCTCTGCTACATGGATGATTCTTTTGTGTAATGGAGACCTCTGAAATCGCCAACTTGACACAACATTTAAATTCTGTTTGCCCCGCCATACAGTACACGGTTGAGTGTGAACGAGACTGCACTATTCCTTTCTCGATGTCCAAGCGGTGAGAAAATGCAAGCACCTGAAACTCTTTACAGGAGGATGAGACACAATGGTCGTTACCTCCATTATGATTCCTCCCACCCCGTCAGCAACAAGGCACCTGTTGCGAACACTTTACTTCAAAGAGCCCATAGCGTACACACAGCAGACCAGACTCAGAACAGCAGCCTGAAGAGGACCACATGGTTGGGGACCTATGAAAGCCGGCTACCGAAAACCCTCATTCAGTCCGTCACCTGTCGCAGGGAGAAAAAGAGCAGAAGGCATACCAGTACCATAGGCGCAATGAGCCAGAGAGGCATTGGCCCAGATTTTCAAGGAAGGGGTGCACTTGCACATGTGCCTTCGTGCACACTAGGCCACTACCTCACGCCCCCCTGAAAACCAGCCGACAAAGGGAGAAGAGCCGAGGTGCTGCGTACAAAATTCCATGCACCGAGTGCCCATGCTCGTACATTGGTGAGACAAAACACCTACCAGAATGAATTAGGCAACACAGGAATAACATCAGGAGGCAAAACAGAGAATGAAGTGCGGTCACCAAGCATTGTCAGGCATTCGACCACAAAACTGACTTCGAGGGAACGACAACCGTCAAAAGCGAGCCGCAACAGGAGAAAAAGACTGTTGCTTCAATCATGGCACACAACTTGAACCGTTCTCTGTGAACTCTCCCCAAGGTGTATACAGTCTGCACTCCATGACGAATCACTGCAAGTGTGGTGGCTGTACCAAGGATGATATAACGCAGCTTGAAGCTGGCCCCAGTCATTCCCGAGGAAGAGGCTGGAATGGCTTGGTAAAGTCTGATCTCCCCAGCTTGAATTTTGGTTGCTGTTTTTATTCCTGAATATGTTCCATCCCAATCAGCCAAATATATTTCAAATGTTTGCATCCTAACGATATATTGTTATATCTTGGACCATTATAAATGGGTTCAACTGTAGCACTTTAAGTGGGACTGCTCACGCACACACACTGTTATGTGGGGTTTAACGTCCCAAAACCAGCTCTCATTATGAGGGACGCCGTAGTGGAGGGTTCCGGAAATTTCGACCACCTGGGGTTCTTTAACGTGCACTGACATCGCACAGCACACGGGCCTCAACATTTCGCCTCCATCGAAATGCAGCCGCCGCGGCTGGGATTCGATCCCCGACCCTCGGATCAGCAGCCGAGTACCATAGCCACTACACCACCGTGGCGGGGCCACGCACACACACTACTCACTGCAAGTGAAGCATGACTGTTTACTATGTGCCTTCTACAGTCATAATTTTAGAATTTTAATGTAAAAGATCATATCAGTGCAGAAGCCACCCTTGACTGGCTTTCAACTCAGCAAGCTGAATGTTCATGTGCCGAGTGATAGCAAGTGCTTTCATGTGCACAATTTCCATAGACATTGTGAACCTATTGCTCCTGGTAAGGCGAATCGATTTGACAAGGTCCCCTTCAAATTTCTAAATTCACTCTTACGGAAAGCCTTTTGGGTTCAAGTGGTCCTGGCAAGGCTGTGCATTTCCATCCACCAGCAGCAAGCACGCTCATTCTCAACATCAAACTTGCACCTGGCCTCCAATTTAACACAATCCTTAGCATATTTTGTCATTTGAAGTTTGAATCCTGCAGCTTGGGACCATCTGTGCTTGCCCATTGCTTCCATTCGTTATTGTTCAAAAGCACGGGGTCTGCCACATGGGAGGGTATGCAATGCAAGACGCACCACAAGCTGCCTACACACTCCCCAAAAAGGGATCGGGTAATGACTAAATGGCC
Source organism: Hyalomma asiaticum (assembly GCA_013339685.2). NCBI lineage: Eukaryota > Metazoa > Arthropoda > Arachnida > Ixodida > Ixodidae > Hyalomma > Hyalomma asiaticum. The sequence continues at coordinate 1,322 of JABSTT010004222.1, read as the reverse complement.
CAAGTGTGCATATGCCAAATCAAATAGTGCTGAATAGTGGCCAAGAATTCGAATACTGAACACCAGAGCCCTCATTCAAAATTCAAAGAAACAACAAGTACATTACAGACTGAAAACCTCCGACTTACGAGTGTTTGTTTTGGTATAATTTTTCAGTACGTTCAATGCACATGAAAGTTGATTTCCAGCAACAAAGGTATAGTATAAGAGCTTTAAGCAAATGTCGCTATCACATTTTTGATTTAAGCAAGCGTGTAGGCCGCAGCCGCTACTGCACTTACATGATTTCAAATAGAGCTGAACCCCTCTTTAATACCTGTGCCACACGGGCATGTTGGAAGGCCTTTTGAGTCGACAACCTTCGAAAAGCCCAGAACTCTACATACTCATGTAGTCCTGGTGCTGCTGCAAGGCAGTTCTGAATGGCCGTTGAGTGGTTCAGGCATTTCATGCAAGGACTGAGTGGCACTGACGATGTTTTTTTGTTTTTTTTCATGCCACGGAAAGTTAAATACTAAATCCAGTTAGCACAAATACTTCTGTTGCTTCTGTGCAAACATCGATAAAAACTTAAAGGTGAACATTTGACTAGAGATCTGTCTGGTTGGGACGAAATTAAAGGTGAAAACAGGGGGACACCAACCAAATTATAATCATTTAAAAGTAAAATTTACTTCTAAAGATGAAAAACCCGACGTTTCGGGTCCCACTCGGACCCTTCTTCAGGGGTGACTGGAGGGCACCGGACAGCAGCAGTGCTTATAAGGCCTTCTTCTCTCTTCCTTCCTTTCTCACTTTCTCTTTTTTCCGGTTCTTCAAGCCGAGGGGTCATGCTGGTGTTGAACCAGGTGCCGCAGTCCGCTAAATAGACACTTTGCATTGCACCTGCAGACCGGTTCACGTTTCCAGGTGTCGCCTGAATGTGCCATGATTCCACAGAGAGCGGCTTGTGAAAACTGGTTTTCCAAGTCGAGGACGCGGGAGTTGTCAAAATCGATGCAGTGGTCGGGCACCTCGCTGTGTTCAGCTAATGCACTCCTTTGTCTGTCGAACTTGTGGACATCGTTCCTGTGCTGTCGTAGCCTCTCCGGGAAGTTCTTGGTCTCTCCCACGTACGACGCGCCGCAATCTGAACAAGGAATGGAGCAAATCACACCTTGCGCTCTCTCCCTCGGCAGCCTGTCTTTCGGGCGCTGAAAGAACACGGCCAAGCGTGGAAATGGGCTTGTGTGCTACTCTTATTCCCTGCTCAGACAGCACACGTGCGAGCGCTTCGCTGGTAGCCTGAACGTAGGGAATACACACGCGTATGGGCTTGGAAT
>JABSTT010004221.1:0-24348 GCA_013339685.2 Hyalomma asiaticum | reverse complement strand
AAATTTGGAGGAGGCCTCAGCTTCACCTTTAGGGTTGAACGCTATAGTGCATTTTTGTTTCCGTTCGCGTCACCTCTTCGTAACGCAAATATGTTTTCTCGTAACCGCAAATTGTTCTTTCACGCCATGTCTCGTGACCTCTGATTGACGTTATTTCGTCCCTTAATTAATGCAACGGAAAATACAATAGTGACGGCCCTTTGAATTTGGAACTGTATTGTCATCTTTCTAACCCAGTTCCCCTTTCTCACCAGTGCGAGGTAGCAAACCGGAGACTAATATCTGGCTAACGTTCCTGCCTTTCTTCTTCACATTTCTATCTCTATCCTTGAATTGTGTCAAAATTGCAAGTAATCGCTTAAATATACAGGGTGGCCCCTCCAAGCAACGTGATATGAGAAGCTGGATGGATTATTTCTGTGGAACGGCTAAGCTATACCCGTAAAGACGAAGGCGCGCAGGTACGTAGGGTACTCCCTAGGGATTGCCTTGTGCAAAATTCTAGGGATACTGCTTGACGTCATATTAATGATGACGATATTCTACTAGGATGCATGCATCACAAATAATATCGGCTGATGCTATTTCTATTGCACAAATTTCGTTTTGCCCATGCTGTGTAAAAACACGCGTCAACGAAATTCTGCTCCATAATCATCCTGAGCCATAACAACTGTAAGCGCGTGTTGTGGAACAGGATGATTTTACGCAGCACTCGTTTAGGTGTGTTGTTGAAAACGGTGATTTGTCTAAATTCGAATGGATTTTGGATGAATGTGTGTTCTAGCGAACCACTTGAGATTCATGTATATTACGTTTGTGAATGTTCTTCAATCTACTTCTATGTTAACGTCTCCGTAAAGACCCTCAAAGGGGGGTTAACAGTATTGTTACGTAAGTAAAATAAGTAAGGTATACGAGGCTGGAACTTGTGCCGCTGAAATGCGTGTCAGTGTGTGACAAGACTTTTCACAAGGAATTTTATTCAAATATGTTTTAACTGGTTAACATCCTTAATAAAATAAACATCCTGTTTGTAGCCGACATTACCTTTCCTGCTTATTATTTGGAACAATCAAAATCATGTTTCCGAAATCCCTACCATACTATAATGCTCTGAGGGCATCACACGCAACTTGCAAGTAACATGTACTGGATATGTGAATGATAACAGGTGCTGGTGTTGTCTAAAGGAAGGCTAACGCATGCTGGTGATGCCTAATTTTCCCTATCAGATGGCAGCTGTCGGCCATCGATGTGATATATTGGTTCAGTTACGCGTTCACAATTATTCTAAACGTTATGACGCTAGCGACATGTTTGTGCCACAATATTTATTCAAATGTTCGTGCACGTACATGTGAGCGCGTTACCTATGCACGACGTAGGATCTCATGTACATATCATCAGCGTAAAAGTGGGTCGGTGTTTCCGTAAGGAAAATATTCGTCTACGTTCGCCCCAACATGATATGATATTGTTCTATTGGACAACTCAACCTGTTATACATATTGTTACGAGAAAGACACAGAGGACGGCTATTTACAATGTATTTACAGGGAGGCTTTAACCAGGCAACAACCAAGATGGTGGACAGTCCGCGCATCAGCCAGTCCCGTCTTCGTCTTCTTCTTCATCGATGGTATGAGCCATACCCAGATATTATGGTCGCTTCGTAGCATTACCCCCGGTGGTAGAAGCGCCGTCTCGGCGAACTTTAAACTCGGTCGTCAGACTGGAGGTAGTAAGGCTTCAGTCTGGTCACGTGAACTATGTCGGTGGGACGAGCTGCAGTAGACAGAGTCGGGGAGACGGGAACAATCTCATAGGTAACGTCCGTTACTTGGCGGACGATGCGGTAAGGACCCGTGTATCTTGATAGCAGCTTTTCGGACAGGCCAACACGGCGATAAGGACACCATAGTAGTACTAAGGAACCGGGTGAGAAGGCAACGTCGCGATGGCAGCTGTCATAAAGGCGCTTCTGGCTTGCTTGCGAGGCGCACAGCCGCGAGCGGGCGACTTGACGCGCGGGCAGAGCACATTCCTATGACGTGAACATCACCTCCATCGGCAACACGTATTGTCGGCGTCGTAGACGGCGTCATAATCTTCTTCAGACGGCGGCGTAAAGAGGCACTCATAATAGATATGTGCGCACCAGTATCGATAAGGGCTGTTACAGGAACATTGTCGACGTTTACTTTCAGAAGGCTGTGGTGCGTCGGGAGCGTCAGTAGAGGGTTTTCGAGCGACCGTCGTAATGCAGCTTCACCTCTATAAGCTGCACTATCTAGTTTTCCGGCTGCGAGCGTCCAGAGAAGGTCGGAGAAGAAAAGCGTCGAGGCTGCGGAGAGCGGGATTGGCGGCGTTGCGGCGACGGGGAACGGGAGAAGCGGCGAACATCGTTGGCATCGGCGGTAAAAGGCTGGTGGGAGGTCGACGATGAGTAAGTAGGTGAAGTAGGCGCTGACTGTCTGGCTGGAGGAGAGCGCATGCAGGTAGGGAAGGTCTGTCGTGGACGGTAGGTCCAACGGCGACGGCAGTAACCAGAAATGTGTCCGGCTTGATGGCAGGAAAAGCATATAGGCTGATCGTCGGGCGTTCTCCATTCCGCGAGGTTACGGCGGGGTGAAGTGGAGGTAAAGGATCGACTAGCGGGCCCCGTAAAATAAGGGCGAATATCTGGACGAGACACTGGACACGCTAGTGGAAGACCAAGGTTAGCAAACTCCAGCCTGACGACAGCTTGAATGAGAGACACAGAGGGCTGCGAGGGGTCGCTTGAGTGCGTTGCAAAAACAGGTGGCGGAACAGGTGCAGGACAGGCTGCTTCGAGCTCGCGACGAACAATGTGCGTGACGTTGTCATACGTAGGCGGCTGGCGAATCGCATCACACGATGAAGTTGCGGCCGTGTTGGGAAGCCGGGCGAACTTCTACGTTATACGGCGGCTCTTGGCTTGTTCAAACCGCCGGCACTCTTTGATGATGGCTTCGATCGTGTCAACATGTGTGTAGACGAGCAAGTTAAAGGCGTCGTCTGCGATCACTTTGAGCACATGGGAAACCTTGTCGGATTCGGGCATGTTTTTGTCGACCAAACGGCAAAGTGCGAGAACATCTTGAATGTACGCGACGTAGGATTCGGTGGATGTCTGTGCACGAGTCGCAAGTTGATTACGTGCCGCGGTCTGCCGGCCAGTGCTATCACCGAAAAGGTCGCGAATCTGTTCTTTAAACGACTCCCAGCTCTTTATGTCACCTTCGTGCGTCTCGAACCACACCCGTGGTGGGCCATCGAGGTTGAAAAACACGTTGGCAGGCATAATGGTGGGATCCCACCTGTAGTTGGCGCTGATGCGTTCATAAAGGCTGAGCCACTTGTCGACATCAACCCCATCCTGGCCAGAAAAGACGCCGGGGTCACGGGCAGGAGGTAGGACTACGTAGGTGGACGACGCGGAGACCGCGGAAGGGCCAGGTGGTGAAGAGGATGTGCCTTCACCGTGTGACATGGTCAGACCCGTGATGAGGCGGCCGTTGCGGAGCTCCGTTTTGGGGACAGGGAACAACCAGCACCTCCACTACAAAGATGTTACGAGAAAGACACAGAGGACGGCTATTTACAATGTATTTACAGGGAGGCTTTAACCAGGCCACAACCAAAATGGTGGACAGTCCGCGAATCAGCCAGTCCCATCTTCGTCTTCTTCTCCATCGATGGTATGAGCCATACCCAGATACTATGGTCGCTTCGTAGCAATATGACTGAGTTGGAAACTCAGTATAGCTGTATGTTTCGTGCGAAATTGATTAATGGTGCAATTTACCAAGTACTTTCCGGGCATTGGTTAAATAAATTAGTGGTAGGCTTGATGATGCATTAAATATATTTTGCAGACATATCTTCTATTTTGTGAGCTTGTAGCGCTGCTTACCAACTTCCCCACACTGGAACGCTTTTGAACTTCATATCTCCTTTCGTTTTCTGCTCGAGGCAATAGGCGAGATTACAGCAGGAAAGTAAAGCTGCCACTGGAGGCATTTTTCCGGGGGAGGGGGTGGTTTGGCTTATTTGATTTGTTTCTGCATGTTTCACAGATCCATAAACAAAAGCACAAGGCAACAGAATTTGAGGGAGCTTTTTTTTCTTTTTGATTCCAGAAGAGAACGTGCCACATCTACACTATGAACATAATTTACACACAATTACAGAACAATACAGTGCGGAGTTAACAAAAGGTACACTTACGCAACGAGTTTTTTCAACAAATTGTATGAGCTGTCGTTCCGGTCATTAAAAGAAACGTTGCTGCAAGACACAAGCTATGAGATTTCGCGAAAAATAGTGATTATGCCTCAAATGGCTACAGGATCCTGTGGTGACAAGTGTAAAACGTCGAACGCTTTTCTTCATAAAACAACGAAGCGTTGCGACGGGAAAAATCTCCAACAAGTATGCGTCGGCACAATGCGTTGGCGGCCCAGTCGATGCGAATCCATGACACTTTTTGCACAAGACTACAGACTGAAGAAACGCGAAATGATGAGAAGCTCCTGTGCGCTTATAAATATCTTTTATCTTTGGGTCACTGCTATCTTAATGCAACAGATATCCACCACATGCGTGATCAAAAGAGAGCACTGACGGGACAGAATAATAAAAGGAATAAAAGTTCAAAACCGCTACTAATACACTGCGATTCCAATGACTGTAGTTTCAATCTGTTTTCATGAAATGATTAGGATAGCAAAGTATTACTGAATCTTCTTTATCCCTGCGTTCTGTAGAGTTTTGTCGTTGTTGGAGCGCATGAGTGCGCTCTTTTGATCACACTTATGGTGATTTCTGCGTATGGTGTAAGCGCACTGCACATGATCATCTCGTATCTGCCATGTATCAAGAGCGCAGCGACCCAATAAAATTATGTCATTTGAGAGCAGCGCTTTGTTCTGTGGCCTTTCTTGTGTGTTGTTTTCCCTATAAAATGTGGTACATCTATGCGTTCCTTGCTTATCGTAAATAATTTCTCTATATTATTGATATCTTACGTATAGATAGTGAAGATATATTAGGTGTCAAATTTTCGTCTGTCATGACGCCGGCAGAGAAAGCAGCCGGTACCTAATGATGGAAGGAAGTGAATGTTTCATCAGAAGCGCCCAGGTAGTATGCACAGGCAGCAGCTTACTCTCTACCCTTTTTGTTCTGGAACCGCTGTAATATAGGACGCGCGTGGTTCCACTGGCGCCTGCATAGCGTGCACATGTCTGCAGGAGTGATGCGTGCCGACGGCGCGAGGATCACCACCATTTATAGAAATGTTTCGTTCTATAGTGACTTTTTACAGACGCGAACTAGCCTTTCTTTGTTACATAACATTCACGTTCCTTCCGAAATCATTGTTGGAACACCAATATTTCAGGAGATGGCTTACTTGTCTGCTCGGCTTCATCATTTTGCTCAGCCGACTCCCGTTCTTCCAAAAGACCACGAACATTGTTTGATAATTCCGAGTCAATTTCTGGAAAATTGTAGAACCAACTGTTTTAAAATTCACAAAACATCATCGATTGTGGCCTAAAGAGAAACTCGTAAGGACAGTTATATTTTTCAGCACCACTTTATTACATGATAGTTAACCCTGATTCTTTACAGATCCGTTTCCGGCCAGGGAAAATCATTAAGGTGGCGCGCACAGAGAAGGGAAGATAACCGCTGGTCACTAAGGGTAACAGAGTCGATCCCTAGATAAAGTTAGCGTGCCAGATGGTGGCGGAAAGTTACGCGGCCTGATAGGGTTCAGAGGCCGGCCGGGTTAAACTGATTGCAGTTACCACAGTAGTGGGATAATTGCACAACTACTGAAGAGACCTTTGCCTTGCATTTGGTCATTGAGATGATGACGACGCTGATGATGATGAAAGTAAAGAAGGTGATATTCCTAAATTCAGGACATGCCACCCAGCTTCTAAGGCAACGCCCATAGGTTAAGTACAATGACTCAGGTTACGCAGGCTGTTATGCATTAAATATTCCATTTCTTATCAATTTGCGTTTCACCGAACATTGTTTTCAATATGAATTGTTTGTATTATACTATTTATTTATTTATATTCCTACTGCAAACACTTTTCGGTGATTTTAGTGGGGTGCACATAAAGTTAATATACTTCCTTATTTGTTTGTAGTAGCTGAAAGAATTGCAGTCTAAAAGAGCACATGTTCCTACTTATTTGTACTCCCACAAAAAATCACCGAATTAACTTTCCTCAATTTTTTGTACGTTGGTGTTACAGAGTGATTACGGTGTGAAATAGAACAAACCGAAACGTGTGATAAGGCATGATATCTACACAAAATAATTTCGTGGTCGCAAGTTTGCAATACAGAGAAAACAAATCTAAGTAGATAAGTTCTTCATCAGTCATTTTACACTGCAAAGGTCGATGGTGGAGATACTCTGCAGCACATAAAATACATAAAAGGAATGTTGATCAAACGTACAAGCAGATTGCCTTGTGTTTAGCAAAGAGAGACATGCACACATGGACATAACAAAAACCTCTCTACTTATCCAGTGATAAATGCTTGTCTTGATCGGTGCATGATTCAGTTACGTTAAAGTCATAATTTGATGCTGAGGCACTTCAAGGTAACCTATCATAGTACAAACTGGCCAAACTCATTCTTGTCATGCTTATTGTGAGGCGGCATTGCGTCAGCTGGTCACGCCGGCACCCATCAGGAACACGTTCTTTTTTTTTGCTGGTACCCTTATTTCGGCAAGCAGTAGTTTGTTCTGCTATGAAGGCTGTCCCAAAGGTGACCATGTGAAGTACATTGACTGGCCGGATGACGAGCTTAAACTTTTGAAGGGCGGACCCGCCCAGGTAACAACTATTGAAGGGCACAACTTTCTGCTTATCTGTGAAAACACATTAACTTCATGGAGTGATGTCCTTTTTCCTGCCGGCACCTGGTCCTCCCTAGCGATCTAGTGGCTATGGTACTCGACTGCCGATCCGAGGGTCGGGGGTGAAATCCCGGCCGCGGTGGCTGCATTTCGACGGAGGCGAAATGTTGAGGACCGTGTACTGGGCAATGTCAGTGCACGTTAAAGAACCACAGGGGGTCGAAATTTCCGGAGCCCATCACTCCTCTTTTATAATAATTATGGTCTTCTGGAAAAGTATTTTCGTGATAGATCATGTTAAGTTGTAGTAAATGGCCAAGCGTCTTCTCTCTTCAGGCTTACTTGCGGAGCCCTCCACATGTTGGTATCAGACCCTCTACTCTATTTAGATTGTGCTATTGATATTACTTTCGCAATTCACCGTTGTTCTTTCCTTCTTGTAAGACGGTGACAAAATATTCAGGTAAGTCCATACAAGTAACGACTATCCTGGCTTAGCTCAGATTGGTGCTCATTTTCTGGATTGTGTAAGGCAAATAAACCATTTTTAATAATCGAAAAACTTATCATGATGTTTACTTGCAGAACATCTCGCATCTCCTTTTCACCTTCTGTGAACTCTGTGCCGTTATGTAGACTTTCTTCTTTCTATGATATCGGTCTTCTTGTTTGCAGCTTGCACTTTCCGGCTCACACTAGAGGTGTGGCTATCTCGGCTTTGTTTACACAATGTATAGAGTTACCCTCTCCTAGTGTCTTCCACAAATGCTACTACTCAATTGCTATTTCTCGTTTTAATTATGGTTATATCGTCGGACATTTCATTACGAGCGCGTTTACGGCAAGGTACACTGCTCAGCTGTACTATTCAATTTCATAGTTCGCGGATGCTACGTGGGTGAACCTGAGAGAACAGACCCCTCTTAGGTAGGCGTCCGATTCTGCCAACGCTCCATCCTCTACACTACAGAAGCCACAACCACGCGTATTTCATGACCTCCGAAATTTTTCACAGCTCACAGTCACTCTTTTCCCGTGAGAACCGCATTAATCGACCATAGTTTCCCCTATTGCACAATTTCTGCTTTGCGTATTTCAGGCTGCATTCCGGATGATTCTGCATGTGCCTGCAATTTCACTTGTAATTTTCATTTGATGTCTCTCGTATTAATCAGCTGAGGTATTGCTCTATTGTCCTAATGTATTGATCATGCATTTGTGTTCGCGTTATATTTTTGGCACACTTTTTATTGCTTAGACTATTGCTTATTATTTTGTAAGTGCCTTGGCGTTCTTGGTGGAGATATTCGTTATCGTATTTTACGTTATCGCTGTTATAACATTCATTGTTACTTACAGAATTCCCAGAGGGTTTAGCACTATTTTCGGCAGCAGCCGAGAGTATTTAGGACGCATGTCTTAAGCGTTCATTGTCAACCTAAAGACAGCTTCCTTGTAATAACTCACCAAGACTTTCAGAGAACTGTTTTTTATTCCATCCGCTTGTCATAGGGTAGATGCGGTGGGGAATCACGCCGGCGTTGGAAACTGCAGCTGGAACTTGTTCAATGATGTACTTATTCTGTAAAATTCCTTTCTAGATAAAAACGTCAAGAAAAATACCACTCCTTTCAGAGAGATACCAGCACTGCGCTCTTTGCTAACTTGTGAAAGTAACATTGAGAACACTTGAATGTGCTAGCCGGTGCTACTAAAAACTAAGGAATATTAAAACTCAGACGCACTAAATAGCGGGCAGTGAACGCGCACAAGCGAACAGCAGGTAATGCTTGTAATAGATAGTACTTGCTAATATTTTGCCAATAGCAGCGAACAATAGGAAGCACCAGGTAGCGCTATGCGAGAATTAGGCATTAGCCCCCAGTTCACAAATATGCCACAGCCATGCCAAAAGTAGCCGACGGTGAGCCAACGTTAGCCAGTACTTATTCATAAAGAGTGCACATTAGCCAGTGCTAGGGAGCATTTGCAACTGCATGTTATCACTTAACGAAAAGTTGGAGGGCGCTTAAGGTATCATTATAGCGTCATTTGGCCCCGCCGCACCACTTCCTGGTAAAAGAATTATGTTTTCAAGTACGTTGAAATACTAGTCTGGGCTATCATATGTGTACGTCTTACCGAGGTCGCAGTTTGCAATATCTATGAAGAATTTTACATGGAGAAATTTAATTTTGATCAGTAACGAAGCTGGCCCCTTAACTCTTTCGTTACCGCGTGAAAATGGCCGTTTTTTATAGGTCTGCTGAAAAAATTTTTTACTAGTACAAATAATGCTCTAGGTTACATTGCAGCACACCAAATTGTGCGTAAAGAAATGCTCTTTATAAGTAACATAAGTTTCAAAAAAAAAAGAAAACACTACACAACTTAAAAAAATATTAACGCCACTGTTATAGGAATTTGAGAAAAACAATGCAAAGAAAACACAATATCTACAAAAATATTACGAACAAAGAAAATTCAAAATGTACATTTCGAAGGTAAATGACCCAGGAATATTCTAAAGCAAAAATAAACAATCCACATAAACCCGTTTTAAACACAGATAAAAAATACTGCAGACCGGAAACTGCTTCACCACTCGTGCCTTGAGGTGAAGCACAGGTGCACACCACACCTTTCACAAAAAGCTTTTTTTAAGAACTTTGCATTCCTTGTAGCACTTGCGGCAGCTTTTTTCTTTTCTTTTCGGCATAGTTTTGGTGAATGCGCGGGACGTGCACAATGCCCATATAAATGAGCAGTCCGATGAATGTCATCAGTTCCTCCGGAGTCAGCTGTTTCCACGAGCTGTCTCCTTCAGCATAGGTCGGAGGCTCGAAGATATGCATCCAAGTATATTCGTATTCTCACATATGGTTCTGATCACCGCCGCTGTGAAGAACAGGAAAAAAAAATCGTGTGACGTCGTGAAACGCTTTGCACTACGGTGTGCCAGACCGAGATGCGCGCCGGGCGGCTTTATTCGTGAGAATTGAAGCTTTTTCGCTGCCGGGCGGCAGCACATCTTGTCCAATTGCTGTGTGTACACTGCAGATAACCAGGGCCGCTATCTTACAGGGTTCAAAAGTGGACTGGTCCACTTGCCCACGCGTGATTGCGTAAAACCGCGGTTGCGTCAGCAAAAGAACGATTGTGACCAATCAGGAAAGGCCAAGTGGACCGGTCGACTTCGGGAACCGTTATAAGATATCGCCCCAGGATATCTCAAAGGTAATGCGCCCAGATCGGCAGATAAGCGCTCCTGACGGAGGAGACCGCCCAAGGCCGAAAACGAAACTTGCCGGTGAACAGCTGAGGATGACCCGGGCTGGCTCGAAGCACCGTCGCTGTCAGAGCTTGAATATGAGCTGGTGTCGTCTTTCGACTCATAGCTCGACCCACCTTCACTAAATTCGTGTGCGGGTTCAGCATACTTCCGAGCGGAACGTTTTTCCTGCGACGCTGCCCCGCGGAACGACGCCGCCATGGGAGCGGCGGAGAGATTGCCGAGCGCACCGACGCTAACGCCAGATGCGCCCCTCTCGCGTAGATAAAGAGTAGCGAAACCGAAACTGCTGCAAACTCGCTGAAAAGGCCAGATCAACAAGTTCGACACGCGACGGACCTTCAGAAGCGAGGTGAATTCGAGTAAAATTGTCCAAACTCGGAACCAAAGCTTTCTGGTGAATAGCTGGCATTGATAATGCACAGTACACGGGCCTCTGGCATTTTCGCCTCCGTCAAAAATGCGACCGCCGCCGCCATGATCAAACCCGCGTTTATTTTTGTGAGAAAACATGGATAATTTCTGCAGTCTCGGCGACCCTGCTGGTATCGGAAAGGGAATGAAAGTGAAAAACCGAGTGAAAAGGTATAGTGGCTGGATTGATCCCGGTTGTGGCGGTCGCATTTTCCGTACAGGCGAAAATGACAGAGGCCAATTTATTGTTCATTGTCAGTGTAAGTTGAGAAACAAGAGATCGCCAAAATTTCCGGAAGCCTCCACTTCGCCCTTGCTGTCGCATCTAGCTATTTTGGATGCACGAAGGTGAACACACAGTACGTTTGTGAGTTGAAAATTCTGAGGCCTGCTTCCGGGTTCTTTCGACGATAAGTTCGACCACGAATTGGAAAGGCACCGAGTGTATCCATGTGGTGACTAGTTCTGCCGAATTTATTCATTCTTATTTACAGAGTGGAATAGGGTAACGCCCCTCATGTCAACAAGCGATAATGCGTAGAACAGAAGGGTGAAAAATCTCGAGTGTCCTAAAAGTCGAACATATTTAGTGCAAACACTTTTTGAACTAGGGCAGACTCAATTGATACTCTGAGTTCATAGGTGAAGCAGTTGCAGAGGCTGTTACTTCACTGTAATGCCATATAAACAATTTCAATTGTAGGGAGCTGTCTAAGCAGTTTCACAAGTACATTAAGGAGAAAATGTGACTGTTGGCATTGAATGAGACAAGAATGGCGAGCTTTCTTTGTCGATGGCGCCTGCACGGAAGCAGATGCTTCGCAGTAAAGAACTTGCATTCCAAGATGTCAGAAATTTTCAGCATTGCTATGCTACTAAACATTTTCATTAAGAAGACATTGAAGCATCCAGAGCGTTGAAAGTCAAGAATATGGTACTCACAACTCGCAAGCCGTCCTTTGAAGAAATCATCACAGCGGTGTTGCTGCCCGAATCCGTGTAAACCTCGCCGCTGAGTGAGCCTAAAGTTCGCTGTAACAAAACAAAGCCGAAAATATCACCTGTCATAATGCGGGCAAGACAGAGAGATCGGTTTAGGTAGAGAAGCTTCCGTTGTATATTTTACAATACTCACACGTTCTATTTTCCTTTTGTGTGCAAATTGCCACCTGGACATCTCACTGTATTGCTGTGGTGAAGCTTTAACACTATATATCGCTACACTGACGGAAGATGAGGATGTACATGAAGGGGAGGACGACGAAGCAACCGACTTTCTTGGTTCTCGTTTATTTCCGTGCCATTGAAAATGCACGATATAGGTAATTCTGTATCCGTAGTATTTCTCCTTGAGCGTGAGCGGTACGCGTTTTCACCACAAAGCTCCACATTAGGTATCTCACCGATCTTTCGAACACCGCTCCAGCATACGACACTTCTTGTGCAGCTATATCGCCGTCTATTTCAGCCGCTTGTGACACTATGTTTGAGACAACTCAGCTGTAAGATCCAGGAGACTCCCCGGCCTTAATGGGGGTGATGTAGAAGCATAACTCAGTATGAGCGCGTCTGGAAGATAAGCAGGCGTGATTCGACCGTAATGCTAGACAATGTTGTGTAATACTTCGAGGGAACACCGTCAACATTGTTTTATACACATGAAGAGGAGGTTATTGATTGTATTACACATACTTTGGAATTGTCCGAAGGGAAACTGCCCGACCTATTTGGTATTCCTACAGCCGAACACGTAGCCGCAAACAGTATCTCGCCTCACGAGCCCGAAGGGCCACTAGTGGCGCGTCTACTACATTGAGGACAACCTCAAGCTATGTCGTGAAATCATTCTAACTGTGCCGGAGGTGTGGATGGCAGGTCATTTCATCAAAGGCATTGCGTATGACGTATTCAGTCTCCTGGTCTACGGAAACCTATCGAGTATCGACGCACTCATGAAGGAATGCTGTTGGTTCGATGAGGCGAAGAGCCTCTGCACACACGAGCAGTATACACGGCTTCCTAGCATTTCCGCGACCTTTGCTTGCACCGATTGCACTTCCTCACCACTGCCAAGTGACAACATGGTTCGTATTCTGCGCCGCGAACCCGAAGCAGCGCTTCCCGCCTCGGCCCAACAGACGTCCTAGAACCACACGGCTCGGACGACGTGGGTGATTCTGTCTGTAGTTGTGCATGCAATAGCTAATATGGGCCATCCCATCATCTGCTCCTTCAGTCGTCTCCACAGCGCTCTTCCTCGTATGACCCGGTCTTAGACCAGTGCGCCCTGGGAGGCACGCTACTGGGATTTCCGCGACTGGCGAGCACATGAAGACACGCTGACGAACCTCTTTCGGAGGGGCCTACGGGGCTAGGATTCCTATCATTGCCATGACCGTCGGGCGTTCCGCTTCGCAGCACCTGGCTGGAATGGAAGTGAAACGAAATGTTTGACCCGTAAGTCGCTTCTACGACGCGGCGGACAGCACAACCACTGCTCAGCGCTACGGTTGCTCGCCTTCGCTTCAACATCGTCAGCCAGTGCGTCCCAAGCCGGCCTATCCAAGACCACACCAGCGGTAAAACTGGGGCTGCAATGTTTGGTTACCTGCAAAATCCTCTTTTGACGCTGTTTACAAAAACATAACCGCGTTGAAGTCGACGCTCACGACACACTCAAAGCACTCATGCATGCAGGAGCACAAATATCGATTATGGCATGCCCTCCTCACTACTATTCAAAGAAGGTAGTCACATCTGCCATTACTGATGCTTTACGGATTGCCGACGGCCGCGCAGTCGCCATCGTTGGAATGTGCATTGCTCGCGTGAGCATTTCCGGCCGCCACGTTCTCGTTCTTTTCACAGTGTTTTATAAATGCTTCCATTGCCTTTCTGCCCATTCAGTGTTCATCGATTCTTCCTCCAGTTCAGTGTATGTTGACCTGCTTCACTTGGACGGTCCTCCTGTGCAACATAAGAATCGCCAACGACCAAGTGATTTTTTTGATGCCCCACCACAGTTCCTAACAAGCATCAAAATGTTGCCTTCAACTTCAGTTCCTAAAGGTGGCTGTATCTGCGCCCCTTAACGGCCGTCTTCTCACTCGAAACGTTTGTGTACCGAACGCAATACCTGCGGTCACAACCATACGCATCCCCTGAGGTCAATTTCCGGCTAACAAAGCAAATTCTGCCTAAGGCTATCAGCATGGTTACGATTGCTGCTTTGAAAAATCACTACGTGATGACTTTAGCCATCGACGCTTCCTCTGAGCCCTTTAAACCTGCAAGTTCTATTGACCGCGGCATTAGAAAAATAACTGCCGGGGAGCTCACACCTGATGAGGTTGCACAGCTCTACAGCTTTTGATTCACTACAAGGGCACATGCGACAAGAATAAACAATCCTTAGCGAGACCTACTTGTCGCATGTCGCATCCACACCTGCGAAACTATACCTATTCATTGGCGATCCTACCGAGTGTAATCTTCGCAACAAAATGCCGCCAAATCGGCAGTCGACATGATGTTACCGAATGACATCATTGAGCCATTCTCAAGTTGTTGGGCCTCACCTGTCATGCTAGGTGAAGTGAAGCGCGGCTTATGGAGATTCTGCCGCGGCCGTGGCCACTTTAATTGAGATTAAGAAGAAGTACGTTTACCTACTACTTCGTGCAGATGACGCTCCGGATTGTTTGCACGATGCTGTCTTTTTCTTCCAGTTGACACCGCCCCTTGCAGCTCCATACGAAACTGCAATTGGGCACCTCGGTAAAGCTAGAATACGAGGCTGAGGAATTGCCTTCGTCGCCTCAGCAAAATCACAAGGAAAGGCTTGTATACCCTCCCACTCATACACGACGCCTTGCATGGGCTCTACAATGCAAAGTATTTTTCGTCGATGGGCCTCAAAATCGGCCACTGGCAAATCGAAGTCGACAAGAGGGACCGAGAAAAGACTGATGTCATGACATCGAACAGGCGAGCTCTTGTCTCTCGGTCACGTTTTTAGCGAGCAGAGAATGCGTGTCGAACCGTTGAAAACAGCTGTCATCGCACAATTCCCTCCACCCACCGACAAGAAGGCAGTACGCAGATTTCTTGGAAGGTGTGCGTAGTACAGGCATATCTTCAGTGATATTAAACGGATGTCCGAGCCACCGACCTTCCTTCACGAAGGCCGACAACGATTCAACTGAGAAACGCCGCAAGTCGAGGCCTTTCGAGATATAAAGCGATGCCTGCAAAGATCGCCAGTACTGGCGCACTCCGGGAAAGAAGGGAACACCGAAATTCACACCTACACAAGCAGCGCAGGTCTGGGTGCCGTCCTTGTACAGAAGACCGTTGGACTGGAGAAGGTTATCAGTTACACTAGCGGTTGGTCTCCGAGACGGAAACAAATCGCTCGGCTACACAAAAGGAGTGCGGTACCATCCCGTCGAGTACCTGCATATTCCGCTCTTATCCGTACGGCAAGTCTTTTTACATCGTCACTGACCACCACGCCTAGTGTTAACATTCAGCTAAAGGATAGTAAAGTTCACACACGCGTCACACGTTTGCACTGAGTACCATTTGAGTACCATTTAACAGGAAGTGCAACCGTGCATATTATGATAAATTGATTTACCTCCACCACCTTTTTCCTGTTGAATATTCCGTACCGCTTCAATATAGATATGAAGTCACCGCACTGGAATGCCTCCAAATCGCGTCACGAGATTTATTCATTCTTCATACTCGTATGATGTTAGCATTTGGCCCTTGAAAAGCCAATCTGGCCTAACGGCTCTATCTCATCATAGCTGCTTGTCGGCCTTGCACTTTATCACAAGTTATTTTTATTCTTCCCTCAGACACCCTATATCAGAGGTGCAGCGCGCATATCCAACATCACCACCCATCCACTCCAGGTTGCCCGCCCACTATCGCACCACTATCGCATACTCATATATTTTCTGCTTCGTTATTCCTCAGAGCAGCTGTAGACCGGACCGTCATCGGCGTAGCCTCTTCATCTACTTTCCAGCAACGGATAACTCATTGTCTTCAATGTTAATAATGCTTGCTGTTTGTTTTTGTGTATCCCCGTCCCTTATGTAATACCCTTACAAAAGGGGGCCATTAAGGCAATACAATAAAATGAAATATGGTGTGGGATAACATGCAGTACTCTTCGTTTTCTGGAGGAAAATTAGCAGTTTTCCTCTTTCCCGATTTCTTGCAAAATTACCATTCTGCGTCATCATTCCCTCGCGTTTCTAGAAAAGTGAGGCTTCCGTCAGCTATATTCATTAAGACAAATCACCCGAGCGAAAATGAAAAACCGACATATTGCTCTTGGAACGCTTTCTTTGGTTTATACTGCACAAAATTCACCAGAAAAATCGTTTCTATATTATTGCGACAAGTGAGAATTCTTGTTAATGTTGCTGCTGCTGTTATTGTTCGGGGAGGTGGGACCAGTCAAGCTGCCTATATGCAGCTTTTATCCCACCATCCTTTGCTGTTTAAACATGTTTTGTATCTATGTGGCAATAAAGTTCACTTCACTTCACTTCACTAGGTCCGTAAGGAACATCGGTTCATGCTCCACCTAAATAGTTTTATAGAAGCAGGTGCGTAATCTCCTCTTACACGCATTTAATGCAGAAGACACTGAGACGCCAAAAATTATTCATAGAAGTAGTACTCCCGGGTACATGGTAACTAATTACCTAAAGAAGAACGCAGCTTCGCGCTGTGCTCAGTCGGAATGGCAAGGTAACTCCTTAAAATATCATGGCATGCCCATATTCATAGGCATGCCATGATATTTCATGGAATTTCGCGAGATGCTCTTTACCATGTTTCGACGCATCCTCCGCAAATCACAAAACAAGTTGTTGATGTATCTTTCAGGAAAAGATTTAGGACGCAATAAAAACACACTGGCTGAACTTCCTGAAAGCGAGCAGTTTGAGTCAGTGAGCGTGAATCGTAGAAGTCAACTTGTATAATTTATATGCACTGACTCAAATTGATTCACAAAAAAAATCATAACTTTCAACCACTACTGAAGGAATCACTTTTTGTGGCCGCTTTCAATGGAGTTACAACATTTGCACTCGTAATTGGAACATTCCTGTTAACGAATCCCCAATGATCAGCGTACTTCACACCTACGAGGGTTTTCACAAAAATATTTACACAATAGTGCCAGATAACCAGAACATAGAGCACCTCCGTGCACGTATACGCGTTGGTGTCTCTCAAGAAAATGTTTTCTTTACACTTACCTGGCTGTAGCGCCCATTATCTTCATTTTCGTCAACAATTACCACATTTTCAGCGAAAGGTGTCGCCTTCTCTAAGGTTACTGTTATCTCGTCGTTAACACGGAGAGTGTAAAAATTCTGCCCGGACCTTTCTTCTAGCATTCTTGGGTAGACGATTTCCTCTGTCACATCGTCTGCAATAAGAAAGCACAGGTACATACAACCATATTTTTAGTAAACTGCAGTACGAAGGCCTCTTCCAACGATTTCCAATTTGCCCTACCCTGTGCGAGCTTATTGCACTTTGCACATGCGAAATTCTTCATGTTATCGCTACGTTTAAGATTCCTCTGTTGCGTTTTCCTTCACTTTGTGTCTATTTTCATGCTCTTACGGCACGGTTGTTATCAGCCTTCCACATGATATGCACTGCCTAGGTCCTCTTTTTTTGATTCATGTAAGAATATTAGCCACTCCTGTCCGTTCTCTGATCTACTGCGCTCGTGTTTTTATCTCTTAGCGTCACACGTATCATCTTTCTTTCCATTGCACGGGGCATGCCTATTTAGTTTTACCTCTAGTTTTTTAGCTATCCTCAGTGTTCCTTCACCATACATTAGTACTGGGAGAATGCAGTGATCAAACTTTTCGCCATAGTGAGAGTCGGAAGTTTCTAGTCATGATTTGGGAATGTCTCCCGAATGCTCTCCTTCCCATCTTTATTACACGGATGATTTGCTTTTTCTGGGTAGGTGTCCTTGTTACTAACTGCCCATGATATGCGTATACCAAGTGCTTATTGTTAGTTTTAATTTCCCGTTTTTTCGTTAGACTGCTCAGCATAATTTTGGCCTTTTACACATTAAATTTTAGTCCCAATTTAAGACTTTCGTGGTTTTATGCCCTCAATCCCGATTTGTAGCGAACAATGTCGTCAGCGATCCTTAAATTGCTGAGATATTCTGCATCTATCCTAATTCCCTTTTCTTCCTAGTCTGGACTTGTGAGCGCTTCTTCTAGGCATGCAGAGAATGATATCTGGTAGATCCTATCGCCTTGTCTGACCCCTCTGTTAATCGGAATTGTTCAGCTCTTCTCATGTAGGAGATGTGTGACTTTTGAAATCGTTCTAGATGTTACTTATGGTTGGCGCATATATGTCAGCTACCCCTTGTCTTCGCAAAGCTTACAGAACTGCTTAGATTTCTACGGAATCAAGCGCTTTCTCGTAGTCTATAAAGGCCACAAAAAGAGGTTTTGTTTATATTCAGTAAACTTCTGCATTATTAGGTTGATACATTCTTTGTTGTCCATTGTGCAGTAACATTTCCTAATGACATATTGTTCGTTTTGTGAGCTGCAGTCAGGGGAAGTCGATTGCTTTTGTTATTGTAGCAGAAATTAGTCTCGTAATAGATTTTACCTATTACTGAGAGTGGGCTATTTGGTCATGTAATGCGCTATATATATATATATATATATATATATATATATATATATATATATATATATATATGTGTGTGTGTGTGTGTGTGTGTGTGTGTGTGTGTGTGTGTGTGTGTGTGTGTGTGTGTGTGTGTGTGTGTGTGTGCGTGCGTGCGAGCGAGCGAGCGATACTAACCAGAGTTCATAAACCTGCCTGTTGTTGCCATTGCTTATGATAGGTTCGGTATTCGACTGGGTGATATGATATAAAATGAAACGACAAGGGACCAGCTTATCATTCGAGTCACTGGAGGCGCTCCATGCTGGGCGTGCAGTAGTACCTCGACAGCCTGGTACTGCCACGCCAGCAATACCTTGCCAGCGTGTGCAGTACCTGGTAAGGTGCCAGTGCACGCGCCTTCTGCTAAAATAATAGACATGCAGGTGGCAAGCAAGCCGCGGCAGGTACCACGCAAGAAGGACAGCTGCAAGAGTGAGGGTCCGATCTTCGTTGCGCTCCGGGTCTGAATATCAAAGCACCGTTCAGTTCAATGAACTTCACCTTTGTGAGCCTCGAGAACAACGAAAATATTTGCAGGGAGTTCAAAAATCGAACAAGTCATTCGACTGTTCATTTTTCTTACACGGCAGATAGAGGAAAATTTACTTTTGCAAGTTTTTTTTTGTACATGTCAACATAAATAACCCAAAGAGGCCTCCTGTTTCACACTGTGTGAACTTAGGACACTGCATTGCAAATGGATTGTCTTTTTTTTATTCGAGCGGTTAATGCTACGGCAGAAAAACTGCTGCCGCGTGCTCGCTAGCGTGGTGCCCATAGGAAGGGTGCAACTGCGTAGGAAATAAATTTTCCACTGATATGATCCCTGCTACGGTACCGGATAATTGAAAGCCGGTGTACATGCAAAGAGAATTCCTTGCATAACACCTTGTGTAAAAGAAACAAGGACATGTACATGTTCCGTGAAGGAAGTCAGCAAAAAACTTGCTATCCTGCTTCGGCGTTGCTTAGAGAAGAAAAGGCAGATCATCTCAATTACTGGTTAACAAAGCTAGCATAATTTCTCTTTCCTAAATGCAACCGAAGTGCATGAATTTTTTTAATGTGATTGAGACCACACTGACTGCCATTCCCTTTTTTAGCAAGCAATGAAGCTTTCTATTGAACACTGGGTGCTCGAACATATTCTTTAAAAGTAAATGGATTTAAAACTTGCAGAAGAATATGCAGTGTACAAGCGCAAATATTGGACGAGTTTGTGACACCTGGTTGGGTTCATCGCCAATTCTTCACAGCGACACAAGAAATAGGCTTGGTCATCTGGTGCTTGGAAAATTTCATATAGCTACGTAATGGTGAGGCGTGGACTGTTATAAAAGATAAAGAATTTACCACTCATACACCTCGTATTAATGACAAACCATTGAAACAGAAAATTATGATGTGGTTGATCTTCACGGAGGTGTCTCCCGCGGAATTTTTAGTAAAGACTTTTCCTATTAACACATCGCCTAGTCATCGCAATGATCACGTGTAGTAGTGGGCTGAGTACAAAATGGTTAGAACATTAAACATACAGAATGCTGCGCGTGCTCGTTGCGATGAACCCGCAAGAGCCGGACGTCCTGGCCAGTTGTAGAAAGCTTCCGTGCAATTCTTTATTTTTTATTTATATTTTTAATTATATTTTTTATAGCTGATATATTCACCGCCTTCTACTGTGTATGTTACATTTGACCGTTCAAATTGAGCAATTCACTGCCCCAGTAAGCTCCTTTTACGGCACAATTTTGCATTCTGAGCCTTGGATCTTCCTGGTTCATGTTAAAGAAAGTCGGATACGAAAAACTAATTATTCATGAGTGAATTACTGACGTATACGTCTTAATGGGCAAACAGACAATGAAACAGACAATAATCGTGGAGCAAGTAGAAAGGAATTAAAGTGGACGAAAAGACAAACCTGCCTTCGGTGGGACCCGAACCCACGACCTTCGGATGTCGCGTCCGATGCTCTACCAACTGCTCTACAAAGGCGGTCGTCCCCCCATCCACTTTGTTGCATATTTATGTACGTATTATCCTGGAAGTGTTAGGCAGCGCCATTCGTGGCCAAGGCGGCGTGTGTAGAACACACTTTCTTGCCAGGAGGCGTCACGTAGAACGTGAACTTAGATGCTATGGCTGCTGCCCAATGATCCCTCGCGTGCTACCTAAGGCACCAAGTCTTCAATAACGAGGCCCAAGCTATTTGTCTTTTCAGGTTTGTCTTTTCGTCCACTTTAATTCCTTTCTGCTTTCTCCACAATTACAAAACCACAAGTAACTTCCCCTATGCTTTCCTAGGCTTCATTGTCTGTTCGCTCATTAAGCTCTTTCTAACAAACAAAGAACGAGCCCTTGACCCCTTCCCTTTCGTTATTTCATAGCTTGGGCCTCGTTGCGGCAGACTTGGTGCCTTAGGTAGCATGCGAGGGCTTATTGGGCAGCAGCCATCTTATCTAAGTTCACGTTCTACGTGACGCCTCCTGGCAAGAAAGAGTGTTCTACACACGCCGCCTTGGCCACGAATGGCGCTGCCTAACACTCCCAGGATAATACGTACATAAATACGCAATAAAGTGGACGGGGGGACAACCGCCTTTGTATCTCAGTTGGTAGAGCATCGGGCGCGACATCCGAAGATCGTGGGTTCGCGTTCCACCGAAGGCAGGTCTGTCTTTTCGTCCACTTTAATTCGTTTCTACTTTCTCCAAAATTACAATACCACAAGTAACTTCCCCTATGCTTTCCTAGGTTTCATTGTCTTTATGCTCATTAAGCTCTTTCTAACAAATAAAGAACGAGCCCTTGACCCCTTCCCTTTGGTTATTTCATAGCTTGGGCCTCGTTGCGGCAGACTTGGTGCCTTAGGCAGCATGCGAGGGCTTATTGGGCAGCAGCCATCTCATCTAAGTTCACGTTCTACGTGACGCCTCCTGGCAAGAAAGTGTGTTCTACACACGCCGCCTTGGCCACGAATGGCGCTGCCTAACACTCCCAGGATAATACGTACATAAATACACAATAAAGTGGACGGGGGGACGACCGCCTTTGTATCTCAGTTGGTAGAGCATCGGGCGCGACATCCGAAGATCGTGGGTTCGGGTTCCACCGAAGGCAGGTCTGTCTTTTCGTCCACTTTAATTCCTTTCTGCTTTCTCCAAAATTACAATACCACAAGTAACTTCCCCTATGCTTTCCTACGCTTCATTGTCTGTATGCTCATTAAGTTGTTTCTAACAAATAAAGAACGAGCCCTTGACCCCTTCCCTTTGGTTATTTCATAGCTTGGGCCTCGTTGCGGCAGACTTGGTGCCTTAGGTAGCATGCGAGGGCTTATTGGGCAGCAGCCATCTCATCTAAGTTCACGTTCTACGTGACGCCTGCTGGCAAGAAAGTGTGTTCTACACACGCCGCCTTGGCCACGAATGGCCCTGCCTAACACTCCCAGGATAATACGTATATAAATACGGAATAAAGTGGACGGGGGGACGACCGCCTTTGTAGCTCAGTTGGTAGAGCATCGGACGCGACATCCGAAGGTCGTGGGTTCGGGTCCCACCGAAGGGAGGTTTGTCTTTTCGTCCACTTTAATTCCTTTCTACTTTCTCCACAATTACAATGCCACAAGTAACTTCCCCTATGCTTTCCTAGGCTTCATTGTCTGTTCGCTCAGTAAGTTGTTTCTAACAAATAAAGAACGAGCCCTTGACCCCTTCCCTTTGGATATGACGTATACATCGGTTATACAAGACATAGATTTTAACATAACAAGTATGTATGGTT
This sequence comes from Hyalomma asiaticum, assembly GCA_013339685.2. Lineage (NCBI taxonomy): Eukaryota > Metazoa > Arthropoda > Arachnida > Ixodida > Ixodidae > Hyalomma > Hyalomma asiaticum. The sequence goes on along the minus strand of JABSTT010004221.1, from coordinate 2,182 downwards.
GTACTTTTTGTCGAACATATTAAAAAGAATGAAAAAAAATATGAAACCTTTGAAGCATCTTGATAACACCATGAGAGCGAACTGGGTGACGAGAGAGAGGGGAAAGGTTTATGGTTGTGGCTGACCAATTCTGGATTGTCCATGTTGATCCATCCAGCATATTTTTTAATTGCACTGTTCGCCATACGCAGTGGCGACGCAATTTTTTCGTTTTATTCATTCTTCAGAAAGTCATAAGTAGTGCAGAAAGAGAAGCGGGTATTTAAGAGGAGGTACTCACGTGGTTTTGAACGTGCACTTTTTTGAAGGGAGAACAAGAGGACCATGAGGGCAAGAACAGTGCACATCCTCGAAACTTTCGGGGAGTTTAGTTGCTGCCAAGCTTCTGAATTCTGTACATGTGAAAACTGATGGCCGACAATATGTATATTACTTTTGGTAAAGGACAGGCAACTTTTAAGAGCACTGACTCAAAATATATACAAGGAAAGAGTCCGTCCTCTACTGTTAGGCATAAAACGCAAATCACACAGCTTATGATTTTACGTGGAGATGTGATTTTACGTGTAGACCCAATTTGCTCAGAACGCAAATAAGGAAATGCAGTCGGCACGCTCTCCGTGTATAAATATGTTGTTCTGCTGCAACAAGACCTGGACAAGATCTTCGAATGGGGTGTAAAATGACACATGAGGTCGAAATTAAAAAAAAACACCATGTACTTGATGATTACCAGGAATACAACTACAAATGTCAGAAATACAAACGTTAACATTATAAATTCGAACAAGTATTCATCAAATTACCTCGAATTCCCGTGAATTTCCCTTACCATACATACAGGTTATACGGTTCGCACTTCACATGAGGTTTTCGAATCATGTAAAACAGCCCATGCAATAGCAGCCGATCCTGACATTCACCACGATAGCGTGGGAGGGTGTTCCGATTATTCATAGGCGCCTTACCATTATTCATGCGGTGGTGCAGTGGCGATGGTGCTCGGCCACAACTGAAAAAACGCGGGATAGGTGACCACGGTGGTCGCATTTAGGATGCGCGCGAAAAACCAAGAGCCCCGTGTAGTGTGTGTGGGATAAAAGCACCACCGGTGGTCGAATTTCCGAAACCATCCACTACGGCTTCCTTGTCCTTTCTATCTTTTCCAGGTTCTTGCCAGGACTCCCACGGTGCTGAGCCGTGCTACCGACATGGGATGCGGAAGAAAGCGTACTTGTTTTAACTGAACTACAATCATCATCATCATCATCATGCAGCTTTGATGCCTGGTTTGTGGTTTCTTTTTTTGTGTCGTTTGGGCTGCAAGGAGTACTTGATTTGGCCCTTACGATAGTATACAGCTAGTCCATTAGATTTATACCAATGTACCTTTGCTACCGTTACGACCAGTCACCGATAATCACGTGGTAGCCATAGGTGTGGTACTTTCCCGCAGCATCGCACTTTTTGATGCGATATCACTTTTGTCACCTACAAAACTTCTCCCCCATTCACCAGCCTTGTTACTTCGACCCATTTTGTTTATCAAAAAATGGAATGAACTCACCTTCGAAGCACTTCGGGCAGGAAGAAGAGTTCACGGAATGATGGAGGCGCGATTTAATGAACGCACCGTTGTAAGCAATAACTTAAGGAATGTCGCTAGAGCCAGCGTATTGTCATGTGGACTATTGTGTGTCAAGGCAGCAACTGATTTCCCCTGCGCCCGTTTTTAAACGTTAAACACCCTGTCCAGAATCCTTAGAAGGAAAGGAGAAGTGGGGAATGCGCAAAAAAAATCGAAGTAAAAGTCTCAAACGTTGGCGCTGGTTTCATGGGCTTGCATGACAAATAGGTTGTCAGCAAAAAATGACAGAAGAAGAAACCTTATAAAATATATGACAGAAAGGGAGGCAAATACCACTGTAGCTTTCGTAAATCTTATGGGTAGTCAGCAAGTGGAAAAGGACTGTCGTACAAAACTTGGTTAGGAGTTGCCAATACGGCTTAACATTTACTTGTCACTGCAGGGGTTGTATTTAGTCGACTCAAATGTTCTCTTTCAAACATATTTACATAGAATTTGGAAAGTATTGAATTTTAGATGAGACACGATTCTCTTCGTCGGCATTTCGGCATTTCCGAAGGGAACATTGAGAAGTCTGTAAGGTTTGGCTTCATC
>JABSTT010004220.1:0-23457 GCA_013339685.2 Hyalomma asiaticum | reverse complement strand
GAGGAAGTAGAAAGGGGAAGGCCATTAGATCACGTGTTCAAAAATGGCAGCGCCCGTTCGCCGCTGCGGAAAAGCGTCTATAGGGAGGTGGTGGAAATTCTGATATTTAGAAAAAGATTAACTACAGAATCTCCGACTCATCGATTGCTCAGTGGTTCCCGAGGTGGGCCATGGCCGAGAACGAAGTAGCGTAGGGCACACTAGGTGACGTATCGTGCTGTTACGGTTGGAAGAGGTGCGGTTTAACCATAACCTCTCAAGTGGCCTAGCGGAACCACTATGCATGGGTTACCAGCGTGGGCACCTGCAAGGGATCTGTGTCAAATCCGAATACGGTCGAATGTGCGGGCGGGACAGAGAAGCGGCGCTACTGATGCGTTGGAGATATGGCGTAGACAAAAAATATGAAATGGAGGTTGGCGCGCGTCGCATTGGAAAGAAACAAGGAAAAGAAAGAAATGAATGAGCTGTGGCTCAGAACTCTGCTGCAGATGTGCGTGTGAGCCAGTCAACCTAATAAAACCTAAAGTCATATACAAAGTCCACCTCCATCTACCAAACGTGCCGTCAAACGCTTGTGCTTAGCAACATTTAGACATCAGAGTGAATGAATGCAGCCTTTCCATTTCCTTTTGATTGGGCCTTATCTCAATGTTATTCCGTTGCGTTATTAACGGTATCTGCTACGCCATATTTCCAGCATTCCTGCTTGATTTTCTATTTCTCGATATATATCGCGTTTTGATAATGAAAGCGCATATGGGATTTCACCTAGTGCGTCATGAGCACTTAGAGGCCCACAAAGGAGCGAGTGCACCAGCAAAAATTACTGAGGCTGAAAAGCCTTTTACCGTTTGTGTTCCATGACATGTTTTTTGCAGTTTTAATTTACTTCAGAAGCAGCCGTCGCATCCTTTTCCGGCGCGTTGCTCGGAGCGGCGTCTTCAGAGGACGGAACCAAAACGCCATTTTCCAAAGCGAATTCTGCGCGTTCCCGTACGATGCTCGTAGGTTAATCGCACGTCCCGACACTCTCTCATCGGGCGGCTGAATTGTCATAGGGTCGCCAATATCTCTCGTTAAGTCCCTGTCAGCGAAAGCGGCTTCCGCAATGGCATAGCATGCCCAGAAAGAGAGCAGGGCAAGCGAAGCCATACAGAGAATGAGACAGGCAGCATGCGATGGAAATCTCGTCATAGAGGCGCCCTGGATGGACGTGTGGCTACCGCCGCTGCTCTCAGTGGACGCGGCGCTAGTCTCAGTCAAGCTATGCCATGTCCAGGAACCGTCGTTAACCCTGGTAACATAGTGCCGCAGGATACCCACAGGTCTCGAGACACTCTGCATGAAAGCTTTGGCTGGCGGCTGTTGGGGAGGACTGTTTTCCATGCTGAGCCGCTATTCTTCGGTACTTCTTGAGTGCTCTTGCTGGAAGGTTGCGGTGGCTCTGGCGCCACCGTGCTCTCCGATGCTCCGCTAATCCCCGCTGTGCCGTCCCCTGTGCCCTTCGTGTCAGATGATGATCCAGGAGGAATCGTCTCGAGTGTAGATGCCGGCTCAGTGGAATCACCGAGGGACTGGTTTATGTCGAAGATTGTGGTTACTTCTTCAGAATGAAGTTCTGACGAAGTTATGTCGTCCTTCCACGTCCTGCTGGTGAAGTGCGCTCGAGACGCTCTGGCTGCTGGTTCAGTTCGTCTTGTGGACAGCTTGCTTGTTGAGCCTTTCTGTCGTTTTCGGTGGCTTAAGAAAGAAGCGCATGCGTCTTGGCTGCATTGCGTTCCAAGTGTCGTGAGGTTCCCACACATCGTCTTTTATATCCGAGGCGACCCTGCTGAAGTCAGCTCTGCGTTCTTTTGGAACGCGGCCCTAAACGACCTGGCGCGCGATGGCTTCTTTTTCTGATGCGACGGTAGCAGCTGCTGCATAGATATTCCTGGGTCTGTTCATTACAGGCCAGAATAGGTGAGAGTGGCGGTAGTGCGTTGGGCTTCGATCGGCGAGCGTGTCTGTGCTTTGGCCTTGTTTGGTGTCGCCAGTTTGAAGCCGCCGCGTTGTCTAACCCGAAAGGAGGCGAAGGCCACAGTGGTTCTGTGGTCTGCGACGCAGGAGTCGCAAGCGTCTGAAACTGCATCTCACCAACATCGGGCGCTGTACGAGGTGTAGTGGTCCATGCCGACGCTGTCCACATCGTGCGATCGGGTTTGTCGTAGGATGACTTGGGCGATTTCCCTCGTCTGGATAATTTTGTTGAGTCGGTTCCAAGGGCAGCTGAAACGTGCGTCCAGGCGGGAACGTGCCTCGCTGCGTTTAGAGAGGGCCTCGCAAAATCAGGTCGTAGCCAGCCATCGCAGAGAGACCGCTTCTTCTTCTTCAAAGCAAGCTTTGGCTAACGATAATGATAATTAATATGGAAATCAATTCTACGAAGCGGTGGTATAGTTGTACCAGTCTCCTTTGTCGCTGGAACGCCGATTAGGTGGCCCGACGTGCTGGGCAAATTGCTTAAACCACTGCATTACCACCTGTGTGACAAGTTCTAGTCGGTTCAAACCGTGACAATAAGCACGCCAACTAATGGGGCACTTCCAGAGCAAGGGTAGCTGAACAAAGGTTTATTAAACCGATAAACATCATCAGAGCCCGGTTTTTCAAAGAAAAGAAATGAAAGAACGAAAAAAGGAAGCTGCCAAATCCTTCCATTTCTTTTTTCCTACCTCGATGCAGTCCGGTTACGGTGCTATGGCAGGCCGCAGAAATTACATCGTTTACATATAAGTACTTCATTGCAACCTCACTTGCAAGAAAGACTCGGAATTTTTGTTTGCTCTTATCTAAATGCCTGAGATGTCGCAAGACTGGTTACGATAAAAGACGTGTGGACTCCCCCTAGAATTAGGCGTCCAGCTGCAGTTTCTCAGGACCAAAATAAAGTTCTGTGCCTGCCTGCCTGTCTGGGTGAGCATGGCTGCGTTGTTGGATCTCGATAAGAACCGCTATACAATGCAAGAAAATAAAGAAATAATGAAAACACGAAGTGCTCTATACCCACATGTGGCATGTGGGTATAGAGCAAGCGGCCTTGTGGCTCTGCGCATCAAAATATTTTCTCTTTTCTTCTCTCTTTCTTTTTGTGCACTATAATTATATGAAGCACTGTCGCCATCACTGCAGCTGTCATCTAGGGGAGTCGACTGAGGGCAGACGCTGGTGGTCCTCTTTCAGATGCGAATCAGCTTATGGTCGAGCCTGTTCCGTCCCTGCGCCGTCCACACCCCCACTGCGCATGCGCAACAACTGGCCCAAGTCAACACCACCTTGTTGCCCAAGCTGGCAAGGAACGAGAACGCGCATTTCATGATGCTCATGTTATGACCTCTCATTTGTGTTCGTCATGCAGTCATGTTGTGCATACCAATTTTCGTATATATCCCATGCATTAACGAAACGCCCAGGAGAGCACCGAGACCGTGGCATGTAAATAATGCCGCTCATGAAGGCATGTCATATTCTCATATGATCCGTACCATTTATGTTCGTCATGCAGTCATGTTGTGCCATACCAATGTTTGAATACATCCCATTAACGAAACGGCCAGGAGAGCATCAAGACCGTGGCATGTAAATCATGCAGCTCATGACATGCATGTCATGATTCTCATGTACTGCCCGTGTCATTTCTGTTCTTTATGCAGTCTGTTGTACCATACCGAATTTTCCCTGTACATCCCCATTAACGAAACGGCCAGGAGGAGCACCAAGACCATGGCATGTAAAGCCGGCCGACTCTATGACACATGCATATCATGATTTTCATGTTATGACCTGTTTCCAGTTTATGTTCGTCCATACAGTCTTCTTGTCACCATACCAGTTTTCGTATACATGCCGTTAAAGAAAAGGCCAGGAGAGCACAAAGTAGTAGGCGGCTAGATAGATACTCTCAAAGTCGCCGAAGTTCGCTTAGAAATGCTTCGCATTAAAAAAAATTCGGACCAAGTGGGAACCGATCGTGCAATCCCTCGCTCTGTAGCGCGATGCGCTAAGCACTAAGCCACGCTGCAAGCATGGACATGGTCGTTAACGGCGAGCCTTATATATGTACACGATTTCCTGCTGGTGATACGCACATCTCGGAAGTGGGTCTCAGAGGTGCTTCAGAGTGGAAGAGGCTGGCGTGATCCGTGAGATGGCGCAAAGGGCCCACGGCGCGTAGAGTTACTGTATACAGTAACTCTGTCGGCGCGGTGCCTACCTCGATACACGCACTACTCTATAAATGGTGGTGACGACACCCCACCTATCGAATCGCACGAGCCCTGGTACTCACCTGCGCTGCCGTTTATAAACAAGTTGCGGCGTGCGTCTGTGTTTGAAGGAAGCACGGGTACCAAACAGACGCGCAACCGCTATAGGTGTGATTCAAAATGGCGTTGCGGCGGCCATTGCTGTCACCACACTATACAGAGTAGCGAGTATCGAGGCAACGCGGCGCCTATTTGGGAGCGTATACAGGATCACTAACCGCTCTTTGTTTCGCTGCCCGCATGCATGGACCACGCAGTAGGACGCTCGTACTTTGGCTTAAAGGCGTGGTCGCCTGGCTTGCGCCTTTGCTAGCGAGAGTGTGACGTTCATTCACGGTATTAACACGTTGTGATGGATTCTGTGCTGTGTACATGCGCCAGTGGAACTGCGGTGCCTTCTTCATTGGCGAGTTTTGATAATGCATCGCCACTTGTACTTTGCCCATTAAACTGCTCAAATTCACAATCTCAACTCGACGAGTAAAGGCATATGGGGTGTCATGACAATTATGTGCCCAGGCGACTCAAGGACATGACAAGCGAAAGAGTGCGACCACAATGGGGACACGCGTCGCTGTCGCGTTGAACTCTTAAGGCACACTTAAGGGCCCGCAACTTTTGGGGCCCCGCTTGCGGCACACCTCATCAGGGCACTACATTTTCTTCATACTGTAAGGAACTCGAGGAGCTTTCCAATCCGGTAATTTGTTGACAAAAAATTGGCAGATCCCACGTGCAGTGGGAATCAAGGAAATGCGAAGCACGCATAAGGAACGTCAAATGGATCTGCATTGCTGTGTCGCTATACGATTTTGGTACATATGAAGTTAACGAAACGGCCACAAGAGCACCAAGACTGTGGCATGTAAACCATGCCGCTCATGACATGCATATCATGATTTTCATGTTATGACCTGCCATTTATGTTCGTCAGGCCAGTCATGTTGTGCCATACCAATTTTCGCATACATCCCATTAGGGAAAACGGCCAGGAGAGCGCCAAGATCGTGGCATGTAAATCATGCCGCTCATGACATGCATATCATGATTTTTCATGTTATGACCTGTCATTTATGTTCGTCATGTAGTCATGATGTGGCATACCAATTTTCGTAAACATCCGATTAGCGAACGGCCAGCAGAGCACAAAATCGTAGGCGGCTAGATAGATAGATAGATAGATAGATAGATAGATAGATAGATAGATAATAGATAGATAGATAGATAGATAGATAGATAGATAGATAGATAGATAGATAGATAGATAGATACGCTCAAACTCGCCGAAGTTCGCTAAGAAATGCTTCGCATTTAAAAATAAACCAGCTCAACGCCCGTGAAATATGGGTGAACAGCTGATTTGGGGAAAGGGGTCAAGTTCACCATCACTATCATCCAGCATTATCATTTTCACCATCATGCAAGAGGACATAGGACACGGATATGAGTAGTGGGTAGAGATGAAAGCGCGGTCCGCTCACGATATCACCATCGGAATACATAGCATGGTTAGTATGTGGCACTATCATTATCACTAGCACTGTGAAGTAGCAGTCGGCTGAGGGCAGTGAAGGGGATAGTGGGTCGAATGAAAACCCGGGCCCGTTTTTCGCTTAGGCGCAATCTAACACTTGTTTCTCGTGGTGGGCCGAAGGCATGCACAGGCCCTTCTGCGAAACCCGAGGCCTGTGTTTCTTCCTTACCACTCTGACTGTGTGTCTCTTTCTCTCTTCCTCCCTCGCTCTCGTTTTCTCTGATGTCGCCAATAGGAAACTGCATTGCAATTGTGGCAAAACGCAGTCACGTGGCTCTTCTAGCGCGGGTAGATAGCTGGATTATGACGCTCGCCTTGGGACAGTGGGCACCCGGATTAGCATCCCGCATCGCCAGCGATGTTGATTTTATTTTATTTATTTATTTCTTCTCGAAACAGCTTTTTGTATCACGTGACGCTGCATCACAAGACCTCCTTTTTTCTCCACTTGGCTGCACCGAGTTTTCAATCTGCACCCGCCATGGCTGGAACTCAATCTTCAACATGCCGCTATTAAATTGAAAGATTCCTTTCGTGTAGTCGACTCTCAATCAATGCATATGAAGTGTAGCTTACTGGGAATTAGTGACCGCAGAGAACACTGATCTAAATGCTTTAGTCCTTGTTCTGGCATGCACCACGGATCCGTTCTTGTGCCTCTCCTGCCTATTTCTCGTCAATATAGTTGACTTATCGGCGAACATTTATTCCAAAAAACGCGGTTTCGTACCCGGTCGCGTTTTCGATGGAGGCGAAAATTCTAGAGGGCGGTGTACTGTGCGCCAGGCACGTAGGCAAGGGGGGGCCCAGGGGGGCCCGGCCCCCCCCCCCGCCCCCCCGAAATTCGTCAAGTCAGGCATCAATGCAGGGGTACATAGGCACAAGTACAAGTAGCGCCGTACGCATTTAAACAAATGAAAAACAAACGATACTCAAGGAACTCACTAAGAACAGCTACACAAGAGCCTTTATTCCGAAAGCATTTCAATTCCGAAAGTACGGCTATGCTTGCCGAGAATTCAGCGTCCTCCGGCTCCTGAATCAACACCACAACAGAAACACCACACTTTCCCATATGTCCGAGGCGTTAGCGAAACTATCGCCCGTATTCTCAGAAAAGAAGGCATCCGATTGACTCACAAGCCCACGAGCGCATGTTCTCTACATATTGCCGAAGGCCATTCACCGAAAGAGAGAGCCTGAGCCACTGTATACAAATATGTGATGCGAGCTACATCGGCGAAACGAAAAACCTCAAAGAAGCATTTCGACAGCACAAGAATGGCCCCTGCAATTTTGCAACAGATCGCAAGCCGATAGCCAAGCATTCCCAAGATAGCGACCACCGTATCAATCTTCCTGACACAACGGTCATACCAACTGAAACCAATTATCGGAAACAGTTACTGCTTTGTGACTGCGGAAAAAAGGCAGAAAACTTCGCAACGCAGACATTTTAATATATGTGAGACAAGCTTGTTGGAAACGAAATTACCAGAACGAACAAAATGTTGCCACACGGCTTTGAAACCAGAGAAAACACGTCATCTGCCCCTACTTCGTGTGACTTTTCTTCGTCGCATCAGTTATGTTTAGGAAGGTGGTTCGTTGGTTGTGTCGGGTTTTTTGGAGCAAAAGTGACCATGTCTATATTGCCCCAAACGAGGATTCTCATCTACGGTCAGGGCGCTCGGTAGTTGGATTGCTTCAAAGAACTGTGCAAAGAATGACAGGACATGCAGAAAAGGATAGCGTTGACTCCATCGGTGGATTCCCTGAGGAAATGTCTTTCTTAATGAGAGGAGCGGTTGTCTTTGTTGCTGCAGAGCAAGCAGGCGGTATAATGCGGGCATCATTTATACAGTCGCGTAGTGGCGGCAACTTAGGGAACATTCAGGTGCTTTCTTTAACTGACAGCTGCGCGGCGTGGGAGAACGCATGTGCACGGCTTGGCTTTGCCGCAGACGCAGAATTTTTCCACGAACGGACGGCGGAAGCTAACCGAAGGCTTGGAAAAGGGGGCTTCTGTATGGAATTCTACGGAATCGACAACCCATTAACCCGTTCAATCCCCCTGGCACCTTTGCGAACCCCACCACCCTTTTTCCGCCACCTGTGTCGTGGGGGCAGGTGCCCGCGTGCCGGAAGGAGTAAACAAGGTAAACAAACAGGGTAAACTGCGCTTGTAGTTCTGCGGAAGGGTACTACAGGCGAGCCACGTTCATTCCATAGATAGATGACCTGAAAGCTTCCCTCCAAACGGCGCTTTGCAAACCATCGGAAACGCTGCAAAGTTTGCAATTCGTGTTGCCAGAGCACGCCTGCAAGGGCAAATTTGAATCTGGTCAGCCGCCCTTTGATTTTTACCTCATTGATATGACAACAGCACATATCGTTACGCTAAAAGATGAATGGGAAATCTGGAAAACTAAATGTCAAGCCATGCTAGAGGAGGAACTTCCCTGCTCTGCGACAGACGCTTTAACTGAATACGACAAAGCCCTCTCGCCGAACGTTCACACACTCAAGAATTGGCGACAATCCACTGGGTACAGCTGCTGCAGAACGCAGCTTCTTGACAATGAAAAAAGTAAAAACATATTTGAGGAACCGAACGGCTGAAGAGCGGCTTAATGGCCTGGCTCTTATGTCCATTCACCGGATGCAAGTCAGTGTCGACGAAATTATCACTGTGTTTATAGAGAAACCGCGACGCATGAAAATTGCAGCGTGAACCACTCTTTTCGGCCAAGCTGCTTGCTCGTTTTCTTTTCTTTTGCATTGGCTTTTGCTATATTGTAAAACCACTCGCAATGACATCTTTAATATTGCTTTCCTAAAACGACTTTTGGCGTTCTGCATCTTTTGTGCCATGAAAGCATTCGTGTTTTGGCTCTTTATGGTTCAATAAAGTTGTTTTCGCGAATATGTCTGTTCTTTTTTTTTTTGTTTTAAGAATTGCTGTCATAAGTGGCTCACGTTTTTCTCGAGGCCTGTAGTTGAGACAAAGTGTGAGAAATTCGGTAGAGAAAGCGTCCGACGAATATTTTTTTTTTAATTTCCTGAACATCCGTAAGTGAGCGCCTGATTCCTTTGCATTGCTGTTTTTTTTTCTTTTTGTCGCCCTCGTTCCGTCACTGGCTCTGTATGGCCCTCTTCTGTCCAGATTACTTGGTTAAAAGTATTCTTCTCGTGCACATGCACTAGCTTTACTACAGAGTCAAAAAGCCTGCTTTCCATCTTGGATGAACTCGCTTCTGGGGCTGCATTCCACTCTGTTCTCTTTCTCGTCTTATCATTAAGCGCCTTCTATATTCCCGAGCAAGTTTTTGAAGCATTGTATAATAATGACCATGCTGTTATTGATGCTTTTGTCTCCCCTTTATGTAATACCCTGAGAAGGGCCTTTAAGAGTGAATAAATGATGATGATGATGATGATGATGATGATGAAGCTTTTGGGCCCACCCCGAAAAAAAATCCTGGCTACGTGCCTGCTGTGCGCTGTCAGTGCACGTTAAAGAGCCCTCAGGTGAGGATGATGATTGTGGTTGGATTTAGGAAAGGACGCTAATTTCTGCAGCTCATATCGGGAGCACAGCTAAGCGTCCGCGGGGGAAGGGGAAAGGGATTGAAAGAGATAGAGAGGAGAGAAAAGCCGTAGTGGAGGGTTCCGGAGATTTTGACCTCCTGGGGTTCTTTAAAGGGCCACTAAACAGGCTCCTACTTTTTTTAATCGGTCGGCCTCCCCTCCCGCGCGCGTTCAGACCGACCGTGGTTTGGGTTAAAAAAAAAGTAGGAGCCTGTTTAGTGGCCCTTTAACGTGCACTAAAAACGCACAGTGCACGGACCTCTGGCATTTCGCCTCCAACGAAAATGCGACCGCCGCGGCCGGGATCGAACCCGCGTGTTTCGCGTGGCACCGAGTACCTTAACCACTACACGACCGCGGTGGACAACCCCAGGTGGTGAAAATTTCCGGATCCATCCACCAACGGCGTTCTTCTTCTACCTCTTTCACTCCCTTTGCCTTCCCCTACGGACGCTTAGCCGTGCTCCCGCCACTGGCTGCAGACATTAGCGTCCTTTCCTTAACCGAACCAAAATCAATCAACATCATCGATCGATTTGTTTTTTTCGATAAATGTGTTATTTATCGCAGAGTTATAGATTCTAATGATGTATCTCACATGTAGCCGCGCATTAAAGTATTGGATTGTTAAAATATCCGGACCCACCGAGCGTTGCTTATGGTGTGAGGATGTCTCCGCGCGTTGCTCTGGTTTTTTCGCCTTTCTCGGTCTCACATGGGCCTATTTTCAACCGGATTTTCATCTCTACGGACACAGCAAGGTTCCCCGACCACGGAAAGGGGCGCACTTTCGAATTTGAGTGAGTTTTTGACAATTTTTAAATCCTTTTCTAATCTGAGGATTGTACTACTGCTTAGGCTTAACGACGAGCACGCCCGTCGCCGGCGGCGGCGGAGCTACTACGACGCCGAAGATTTCGGACGCCGAAGATTTTCCGGAGGACAACGCGAACGATGGTGGTTGAAACCTCGTTCAAAGGAAATCGGCGAGCAGAAAAAAGACGGATGCGTGCGAGTTTCTCAGTCACCCATGGATCCCCAAGGTAGCGGCCGCGTTGGCGCGACAAGTGGGAGGCGCATACCGGCGCTGAGAAGAAAGGTTCTAGCAGATTCCAGAATGCCGCAGTTACCGGAAGAACATCAGAAGATCATCGTGAGGCCGCGCAATGGTCAAGATTTGAGAAATGCCAGCCATTACGGCGTTTCTACGGCCATCTTCAGGGCGGAGGGAATTTCCCGTATGGAAGCAGATACTGACCTGGTGTGCCCGAACATTGTTCACAACATCGTGGTCATCTGCATGGAAAAGGAGTCCAACGCAAAGAAGCTATACTGAGAATCATGTCAATTTCGCTCAATGGGAAAGAACGCGAAGTCAGCGTGTATGCTGCTGCAGGGGACGGGTTTGTCAAGGGAGTGCTACGCAACGTAGAGCGTGGAATCAGCGATGGGGATCTCAGTGTCGTTATAGTACACCGGGTAAATCCATCGGCACGAGAAGCCAAGCGCATCAAAGAAACAGGTTCGGTGATTGTTCTCTTTGAAGGGGACGAAGTGTCAGACTACGTGCGAGTTGGCCAGACCCTGCACAGATGCTTCTTGTACAAGGAACAAATCGAGGCTTGCTACAACTGCGCCCGAGTGGGACATCGTGCCGACGTCTGTCCGACGCCTGCGCTCAAGGTGTGCCGCGGCTGTGGAAATACATACCCCGCGGTCGGCCACGAATGTCAAGCAAGATGCAAGCTTTGCGGAAAGGGCCACCCCACCGGCGACAAAACGTGTCGTCAGCGATACCAAACGCCGTTCATGGTCAGACAAAGAAGAAGAGAGCGCGCCGAGGAGGACGCCTTCAAGTCGAGCCCCATGGACTTCCCTCAACTCCTGCCCAGCTGTGCAGCTATGACGCAGCAAGGCTGGTTTCAGCCCTTCAAGGCGGGCGGTGGTCCGATCCTGCCTGCCACAGCAACGTGGGCCAGCAGACCCCCGCTACCAGAGACTACGAGAGCCAGGAAGGAACAGCAGCAAAAACAGCAGAGCGCAGCACCAATACCGCAGGTAAGCAGGGGCAGTTCGGAACAGCAAAAAAGAGAGAGCGAGGAGATAAAAAAGATGAAGGAAGAAAACGCTCAGCTCAGAGAGCTCGTCAGTGAGATGAGGAAAGAGATGGCGGAACTACGCTCGGCTATCTCCGAGCCACGACGGAAGGGAGATCAGACCAGCATGGCAGGTCGCAAAAGAAGGGCGACAGGAGAGACCAGGGAACCGGATGGCTTCGAGGCATTCCAGGAACAGATTAGCCAGACACTAGTCAAAATATCAGAGTCAATAACCAGAATCGGCAAAGATATAGACGATCTTAAGAAACAGAGGCGGGAGCAGCATCGAAGAATCTGTAATTTGGAGGAAAAACAGCGCTCGCTGCAACGCACAAGCTCACAACCCAACGTACTCATGGCCAAAGAAAAAAAATCCACAGCATATCCACTGAGTGAATGATGATGAGTGGGCAAAGCTCCGGAGGTTCATCGTAGATCGTGCCGAGTTCCGGATTAATTTAGTTAACGCGCACGCTACGAATCCTTATGGTTCAACTACGCACAAGTGAAATATCGCACCAGTACTTCATTGCAAGTCAAGATCCAGTGCATATATATATATATATATATATATATATATATATATATATATATATATATATATATATATATATATATATATATATATATATATATATATATATATATATGGGCTGGTGAACGGTTCTCCAGCGCGAGCAGTCGGTATTTTTCAATCAAGAAACTCGCTAGAAGACGCTGCCTGCGCCAACGTTGTCTCTCGCGGGTGATGGCGCGTTCGCCTTCTTTGCGAGCTGGTACAGCGTTCATCGAAGAAAGAGCGTTTCCATAGTCAACGCTCTCTCTCTCTCACACACAAGACAGCAGATGGAAGAGTGAGAGAGCTCGCGCGCCGGGAGGCACGCGCGGAGGGTGAGCGCGAGCCTCCCGGCGGCGCGAGGTGGCTACATACATACTACTACTACAGAGGAGGGAGGAACGTTCGAGGGTCATCACAGCCTACCGGAGGCAGGGACTTTCAGCCACCACACTCCACCACTTGCTGTTCCCGACTCGCCCCCGTCTACCAGTGCTGCAGACTCTGGTGGACTTCATAGATGAGACGGGCATCGCAGCCTACCGCTGAGCCCGGGTTGCCCTCCCGCGCCTCCCCTTTCCGCCGGCTTACTTCTGCAGTGCTGAGCGAACCCTGACATCTCTCATTACCTTTCTGTCCTCTTTATTTCCCATTACCCCCTCCCCAAGACGCTGCGCCGTGCTCCCAGTTTGGGCTGCAGAAATAAGCGTCTTTTCCTTACCATAATCACTACCACGACCCACACCCCAAGGAGCTTCGCCCCGAAAACCGGATGGCCACTCAAAGCTGTTGAGTAACAATGGCGGGGGACAATAAAAAATATAGCGATGTGCGCGTGCGGCAGTGGATTGCTGCGGATTCAGAGGGAAAAAAGCAATACTGGCTCAATATCTCCGCACTCAGGTAGAGAAACTGCAGGTGATACTCCTGCAAGAAACCATCATAGCGAACGTAACTATTAGCGGATACGAAGTCTTGTTTCTCAAAGGGGAGAATGGCAGAAGTGCGGAAACTTGTGTCAAGCGCGACATAACCTCAATAGACCATGCTATCCTGGATAAACGATCGAACGCGGAATACATATGCGTAGAACTCTTGCCGGCAGGCACCTTAGAGAGGGCCTCCTTATACTCAATGTATATAGCTCGCCGAAGAAGGGAGGACGTTTCTACGCGATCATAGCCAACGGATCCAATATTGCGGCTAAGACGGGTAGAGAGAGAGAGAAGAAAACATTTATTTAAAAGAAAGAGAGGTGTAGCCTTCAAAGGGCAGCGCAGTGGGTGGTGTCCCTAGTCCGGGACCCCATTGGTACGAGCCGCCAGCTTAGCCCTCCGGACCAAGGCCTTTTGGGCCTGAAGGTCCGAGCAACTAAGTAGGGTCGCCTCCCACTCCTCTCGTGTAGGGTTAGTGTTGGGGGCAAGAGCTGAGTTGAGTTGGCAAGCCCAAACCATGTGGTAGGTGTCGGCCACCTCCCCACAGAATTTGCACTTGCCAGTGAAGGAAGGATCGAAATGTTGCAAGATTACCGGGCATAATAAAGTGTTCGTGAAAAGACGGAACAAGATGCGTTCATTAGCTCTGCCCAGCCCCTTTGCAGGAGTTGGGTATTGGCGATGCCTATCCTTGTAGTAGGTTGTAATATCTTTGAATGTGAGAAGATAGCCGCCTTCGGGTTTCAGGTACTCAGGATCTAAGTGGGACGCCCGGTGGATGAGTGCTCGGGCCGCCGTGTTCGCGGCTTCATTCCCTATTAGGCCCTGGTGGCCTGGAGTCCAGACTAGACAACGGGGGGTAGGATCTCTACCCCAGTTACTATAGGAGCACAATATTCGTTCCGCTAGCGGGTGACCCAACCAGCTTCATAATTACGACAAGCCCCACGCGAGTCCGTTATTATACGTTGAGACCGGGGATCAGAGGCAGCTAGGGCAATAGCTACTTCTGCTTGTGTTGAATCCGGAGATTTGAAAGTGAGCCCATCTACTTGCTTTTCCTCGTGGATGACCGCTGCCGTATGCCATCCTCCACGGCATGGACCTGCCACATCTACGTAGAAGACGCCATATTTATTACCATAGTGGCGTTGCAAGGTATCTGCCCTCGCCTGGCGACGACCACTATGGTCTTTTTCCATCTTTGTGGGGAGGGGTCGAACTCTGATGGCGCGTCTCCAGAGTTCGGGCACTCGCACCCGCTCTTGAATGTGCATATCGTGTTTCAAGTGAAGCCGGTCTAGCAAGTGCCGTCCCGACTTTGTTTGAGTGAGGCGCGTGTATTGGCTGGTGAGGTGTGCCTCCTTCAGCTCCTGAAAGGTGTTCACCACTCCTAAAGCGAGAAGTCTCCCGTTAGAAGTTGTGACAGGTAGGTCAAGGGCCCTCTTCATGATTTCCCGGATGATGACGTCAACTTTTTCTTCATCGTGCGGGAAAAAATTCGGCTGATTACGAATTCCCCTGCTAGTATACAGGAGACTTTAACGCACCGCACACCACATGGGGCTGTAGGGCGAACACACCGAAGGGGAGAATTGATCGTGAAATCGCTTAACGATTATAGCCTCACTCTGCTTACAGATTCGCATTTCTCTACTCGCATGGGTAATTGAGTGACCAAGCCCTTCTCACCCGATCTCACTTTTTAGCAACCACACAGGCAATAAAGCATGGACGAATAAGGAGGAAGACCTAGGCTCCGACCACTACATCGTTGAGACATGCCTACATGCTAGTTGTAAAGGTACGAGGACTCACGGAATAGTGGACTGGAACCAATTCAGAGTCAACAGAAAGGACCTGCTTTACGAGGGCAGCTATGATGACTGGAGTGAGAAACCGCTCTCTGACGTCGCTGCCGTCACTAAGGAAGTAGAAACCGACACCAATATTGAGGTAATTGACAGCCGCCTTGCACGCCTCATGGAAGGTAAGTGCTCCATCAAACAGCGATGGGAAAAGAATAAACTGAGCCGAGCTCTCGGGAAGCGTATTGCGCGGCTTAACATTCAGATAGCTCAGTACGCGGGGGAGCTGGAGAAGAAACAATGAATTGAGGTGTGCGACAAAGTCGACGGTCAGATGAGGGTAGGGGGTAAATGGAATTTGCTCAAACATTTTCTCAAGGCAGGAAATACCCGCATCGCACAACGATCAGCCATTGAGCGCCTTGTTCACAGGAGATTCGAGGAGGCACAAGGATGAACTCATGGACGAACTCGCGGAACGCTACCTCCCGATGCACGCTGGGGGAGTCGAGGCTGAGGAGTCCGTTTACGAGGGGGGGGGGGGGGGGGGTGCGGTACAGGAAACAGACAGCGATATCACATCGTGGTAGGTGAGGCATGTCGGCTGCCACCCAAAATACGCGGGTTCGATCCCGGCCGCGGCGGTCGCATTTTCGATGGAGGCGAAAATGCCAGAGGCCCGTGTACTGTGCATTGTCAGTGCACGTTAAAGAACCCCAGGTGGTCTAAATTTCCGGAGCCCTCCACTACGGCCTTTCTCTTCTCTCTATATCTTTCACTCCCTTTCCCCCACCCCCACGGACGCTTAGCCGTGCTCCCTGCATGGGCTGCAGAAATTAGCGTCCTTTCCTAACCGAACCACAATCATCATCATCATTAGGTGAGGCACGCACTCCACAAACTGAACAGCACGTCAGCCCCTGGGGCGGACCGGATTAACAATCGCATGCTCAGAAACCTGGATGACAATTCGGTAGACTTTCTCACTGACATGTTCAACAAACACTGGTGCGTAGGCACTTACCCTAAAGAATGGAAACACGCCTCGGTAATACTCATACCCAAACCCGGCAAGAAATGCGCACTGCAAAACTTCTGGCCGATCTCACTGACATCATGCATCGGAAAAATATTCGAACGTGTCATCAACGACCGGGTCTCGAGATTCATCGAAGGGCACGGCATCTTCCCGTCGAATATGCTAGGTTTTCGACCGCACCTTTCGACGCAGGATGCCATGCTACTTGTTAAGGCTCAGGTGTTGGACGTCTCGGCCAGTGAACCCAGAGCCATATTAGCCCTGGACCTGACTAAGGCTTTCGACGCAATTGACCACTGCCATATACTGACATCCATTTGTCGTACGAGACTAGGATACCGCTTTCATAACTTCGTTAAGGCCTTTCTGAAAGAAAGAACGGCTACCATTAAGATAGGGGACATTCAATTTAAGGAATACACGCTCGGTAGTAAAGGGACGCCGCAAAGCGCAGTCATCTATCCATTGTTATTCAACATTGGCATGTCCACCCTTGCCAGGAAACTTGACTCCGTGAAAAAGCTAGGCACGGCCATCTATGCCGCCGACATTACTTTATGGTCGCTTGGGGGCTCGACGGGATAAGCGGAACAGGTACTACAAGAGGCGGTCGAAATAGTACAGTACCACACAGGACAAGTGAACCTTTAGTTATCCAGCAGCAAATAAGATCTGGTATACCAGCCTATACGCATGGGGCGCCTGCCTAAAGGCTGGACCCTAGTGGGGGACGTGGATATACACCTCAGAACGAGAGATGGCGAGGAAATACCTCGGGTTAGAACAATACGTATTCTGGGCATGCTAATATCTGCGAACGGAAGAAATACAGCAACGATACTTACGCTGCAGCAACACACAGCGGCCACCATCCGCCTCATACAAAGGGTCTCCGGGAAAAAGGGCGGCATCAAAGAAGACAATCTTCGTCTCTATCATGCGTTCCTTCTCAGTCACATCAACTATGTGGCCTCCATGCACAACTGGAGCACGTCAGAGAACAAACTCGAGGTACTCGTCTGGAAAACTGTCAAGTCGGTGCTAAGTCTGCCCTTGAGAACTAACACAGCCAAATTACTATCTCTGGGTGTTCATAACACTCTAGACGAATTGATAGAGGCTCAGCGTATGCCACAGATCGCCAGACTTTCTAGCACCACTGCAGGTAAAATGATTCTCGAAAAGGCAGGCACCAACTCGCCTCTTACTCTTGAAAGGGCAACTCCACTGCCACAAGCAACTAGAGGAATTGTCGTAGTTCACGAGCTGCCTAGAAACATGCACCCGATTCATAATGCGGGGAGACGCAAAGCCAGGGCGAAGGCCTTCTTGGAAAAGCTAGACAGCCGGAGCGGCGGCGCAGTCTTTGTAGACGCCGCGAGAATGGGTACGGACAAATACGCGGTAACAGCACTTAACACGGAAGGTCGGCTACTCAGTGCTGCCACAGTTAAAACTAAGTCCGCCGGCATCGCCGAACAAGTAGCCATTGCGCTAGCATTGACAATGGAACATCACCATATTCACCGACTCCATGACTGCCGTAAGGGCTTTTGACTCGAATCAAATTGCGGAAAAAGCTGCCAAGATTCTTACGCACTGCAAAGTGTACTCTCACGAGTTGGTGTGGTTTCCCGCCCACCTAGGTGCGGCCATCGACGGCATCCCCAACCCCAACGAAATGGCTCACGCCCGGGCGCGAGAACTCGCATGCCGCCCTGGAGCGTCGGGCCCTTCGCGACCGGGCCCCCAGTACCCCGACTGGTGTGGGACACGGGATGGAGATGCCGCCGACGGGGACCCGCTGACCACCTTTAATGAGATCACGAACTACTAATAGCTAGGCAGGACTCCGCACAAAGAACTTTCCAGAAGCCAGGAGATAGCCCTGCGCCTAATTCAAACAGACACTTTTCCGTCGCCAGCCAGTATGGCCAGCTTCATGGGAATTTCTCATCAGTGCTCTCTCTGTAGCGAATTAGCCACCTTTAATGATATCATGTGGAGCTGCCCCCGCTTACAAATAAACTCAAGGGTCCATCAAATGGACGACACTGCCTTCTACCACTGTGTTACAAGCTCCGACCGTCGGAGCCAGCTACGGGCGACCGAGGGGGCCTGTGAGGTGGCAGGGGGTCTTGGACTCCCGGTCCCGACGTGGGTGACGCCTAAGGAAGGTGATTAGTCGACCTTCCCCCCAGGCAAAAATAAAGTTCGTCTGTCTGTCTATTTGTTAAAATATCTGGAACACCAAACTGAAAGTTCATAAGTGTAAGCATGTGCGCGTTTGCCGTGCTAAATATAGCCTCTACTTGGTAGATTAAGAATGACTCGCATGGAATTGCGTCAACTTATAAGAATCTCGGTCTTTGCGTTTCTTCTAACACTATCTAGGGCAAATGACATTGAATATATCACAAATAACGCCATCCGTATGCTTGGGCATATTTGCAGAAATTTCTCTTGTTCATTTAGGTGATCAAGGCTATATTAAATGCGAAGCATATCTTAACGAACTTCGGTGACTTTGAGCGTATTCGCCTACGACTTTTGTGTTCTCCTGGCCGTTTCGTTAATGGGATATATACGAAAATTGGTATGCCACAAAATGACTGCATGACGAAGATAAATGACAGGTATAACATGAACATCGTGACATGCATGTCATGAGCTGCATGATTTACATGCTATGGTCTTGGAGCTCTCCTGACCGTTTCGTTAATGGGACGTATACAAAAATTGGTGTGCCACAACATGACTGCACGACGAACATAAATGACAGGTCATAACATGAAAGTCATGACATGGTTCTCATGAGCAGCACGATTTACATGCCATGGTCTTGGTGTTCTTGCAGCGGTTTCGTTAACTTCAAACGTACCAAAATCAGTATAGCGAAACAACAATGCAAATACATTTTAAGTTCCTGATGCGTGCTTCGCGTTTCCTTGATTCCCACTAAACGTGGGATCTGCTATTTTTTATTTTTTCTTTACAACGCTGGTACGTGCGAAAGCAGAACATTCTTCATTTGTCTGAAGCACTGGCATTGAGTCGCTCGTTTTTGATTTGGAAGCACTGCAGAACGAGACCTGTCGCTTCATACTATCTGTCACCGAGCAAGCAGTGTCACAAACATGAAATTAACTTTGTCCCCTGTCTCATAGCAGGTTAGTAGTTTTACGTTTGCCATAAACTACCACAACGGTTGTCCGAACGAAAAATTGCTAAAAAGGGTACTTTGTACATCAGCACGTGTATACAACCGCCATGACGTTGGGCTTTCATTTCCTCACGCAAGGCATTTCCATGACACCGTCACGCTAAAAAAACACTGTCCAAGCACTTCGTACAGATGGCTATTCAGCGAAGTTGAAACGTGGGGCACCGGTGTTTAGCAGCGGGTTAATGCCGACGGCGCATGGAAGCCTGTCTCAATTATTGGTTACATGTTTGTTAATAAGGTTATACGCACGTTTGTCTCGCGTCTACCACAGTGTTCATTTCACATGCCGCACATTGTGCCTCGCATGATCACGGTCATGGCGGAGTGTAATGAGCGGTTCATTGTGTTTAACTCCCGCCGAAAGCCGGCGCTGGCCCCGGCGAACGCGTTCCCACCATTGACACGTTGACGCTTCTCTGCTCGCAACGCCGCCTCCTCGGCTTGCCGTTGTCGCTTATCGAGTTAGCTCGGCTAGCCACCATAGCTCGGTGTAGTGGTTAGCAGCATCCGCCCGCCACTGGCGCTTGCGTTCCGTTTCGCCATTTAGCGCGGCTTAGATCCTTCGGTACCTGAATTATCTCTCGGTTATGCCGTCGGCGCTCTTCTTCGAAAGTTGTCTGCTGTTCGGAAGTTCGTACGATCCGTCGCCTATCCATGTAGAAGTTGTAAGGTGAAATTGCTGCGTGTGGGCTCAGCGGCACGGCTGCGACGCGAAGAACGACGTCACTAACGGCGCACGGGCGCGTTCGGCGCGAGGGCGGGGAAACGCGGTCGGCGACGGCAGCAGCTGTAGGCGTCCCACTAAGGCCTGCTGCACAGCTCCTACCTTGCGCGACGCTATACTGACGGGCTGCCACCCGAAATACGCGGGTTCGATCCCGGCCGCGGCGGTCGCATTTTCGATGGAGGCGAAAATGCCAGAGGCCCGTGTACTGTGCGCTGTCAGTGCACGTTAAAGAACCCCAGGTGGTCTAAATTTCTGGAGCCCCCCACTACCGCCTTTCTCTCCTCTCTATGTCTTTCACTCCCCCCCATCCCACAGACGCTTAGCCGTGCTCCCTACATCAAATGTAGTGAAGCTTATTGAAAAGGTTCTTCATGCCCGTGTATCAGAATTCATTAGCGAAAAGCAATTGCTGAATGCCTGTCAAATTGGATTTCGACCTGGTTATTCAATTTAGAACGCGCATCTGAGTCTTGAAAGTCATTCCTCTGCACAACAGGCAGCAGCATGCGGCGTTGGTTACGCTACACATATGTAAAGCACATGGTAGTGTTGGTAGTGTTGAACACACGATTCTAATAGAGCGACTTTGGTACCCCGGTTTCCCAGGCTAGAATGTAGCATTGGTTAGGGAATTTTAAATGCGGAGCATTTCTTAGTCGCACGATGTCGCGCTTCGGCGTCGGCGGCCGGCGGCGCCGTCAACACCCCCACTGCGCATGCTCGCCTCGTCTCGTGCTGGCCCAGGAAGACACCCGCTAAACTGTCGCTCCAGGCGGGCGTTCAGCAAGCCGAGCATGCGCAGTGGGGGTGCGTACCTCTCCCCCATACTCCTCTCCCTCGAACGCGGGCGGTGTATATATAAGCGGCGGAGCGCGCGTTCGGAATTCTGTCAAGGGCGTCTTTACTTGGCTTTCGCTTGACTTGACGCTTTGCTCAAGAATAATAAAGACGAAATAACAATTAAGCTTTCCCAAACCATACCCAATTACGCAACATTCACGCGATGCCCCCACCACTCTGCGACGCATTTACTCGAGTTTCCCCCGTGGGAAGATGCGGGCGTCTATTTGTTTAAGAGAAAGGGAGTTTTATTGTTGTAAATGTGGCTACTCTTCTAGTAAACACAAACAAACACGCGGTTCGCCGCAGGGTTCCATATACTTTCACCAATATTATTTAACGTCTTGATGAGCACTATTACAGTTCACCAAAGGGTGAAAACTTATGTATATATTGATGACGTTGCTTTTTTTGCAATGCACAACGACACGGACTTTACTATATACTGCAAACATATTTAAGAGAACTTGAAATCTGGCTGGATAGCTTTGAGTTGAAGTTAAACGCAGGTAAATCTTCTATTCTGGTGTTTCCTGCGAAAGACTCTGTTCACATTTCGATCAGTTATAAGCTTCAAGACATACGTCAATTGCAATCAATAAAATATCTCGGGGTTAATTATAACGAAAGCCTCAATGGGCGCCACATATTGATTATGTGGTGACTAAAGGAGTGCGTGCGATGGACATACTGCGTAAGCTAAGCAATCGTAGATCTGGAATGAGGAGAGAAGCACTTTTCATGGTTTATAAAATGTATGTGCGCCCAGTTTTAGCATTTGGCGGCGTACTATTTTCTGATGCACCAGCTGTGAACTCCGGCCGCTTTCTCTATTAGAGCGAGGGCTTTACGGCTGTGTTTAGGCCTTCCAAAATTCATTTCAAATGCTGTGTTATACCTGGAAGCAGGAGTGCCGCCCCTTATAAGCCGATTTAACATGCTAATGGTGGAGAGATTCTTAAGACTATATGAATTTCCCTGAAACCGAGATGAAGTAATTTTCCTTTCTCATCCGGATTTATTTTTTTTCTGTGTACTGACCAAGGTTTCACACCCCGTAAATTGTATATGTTCATGAATTACTTAAGCCGTTAAATGTACAAATTCGCGATGCACTTCCCATGACCACTCAGCGAAACTGTTCGGAAGTTGTGTATGATCACATCTGTCCAAATTACGCGAAATTATTACCCTACCTTATTCCCCCCACCTCCCCATAAACGGATTATTTCAGTATCAAGTATCCTGCCTACAAAAGTGGTTATTGCAACAGCTGCATCGCGAAGCAAAGCGCGCGCTGGCGCTCTTTCGCTTCGCGATGAATGTTTTGCCCAGAACTCGACTGGTCTTTCTCATTACGGCTACCTGATTTCATTCCTATATATCTTGCCGAATTAATGGGCATAATATTAGTTTTACCAAATTAAATAATACATTTAAAGTGGTTGCTATTCTTACTGACTCTTTATCTGTGTGCTCTTTGTCTGCGCATGGGGAGTCGCCTGCATTAAAGCTCTTCTGTCTTCTAGCTCCTGATCACGTGAAATGTATTCACTTAATCTGGGGACATCGCCACAAAGGTGTGTTTTTAAATGAAATTGCCGATTCGTCAACAAAGGTGTCGCTTCATTCACCTATAATTCGGGTCCTACCACCAACGGCACACATAACGGCGACCAGATTGCGTGTGTACACTTGCAAAACAATTGTCAGAGCCAGTATTGACGGCTTCTCCAGACTTCAAACATCTTTTATTCACCTGGCCTAGCGGATAATTCAACACAAGGGAGATGGAGGTTGCTATCACGAAACTACGTTGCCGAATTCCCTCTTTACACCTTTATTTGCACAGGTCCGGTATGGTTGCTTCCTCACTGTGCCCCTTTTGTAATGAGGAGTAAGCGATTCACAACTTCTTTATGTCTTGTCGCGGCTTCAAAATTAAGCGAAAGAAAATTCTTGAAACAATTGTTCGCCAACTAGGCCTGGAATTTACTGAAACGACTACTCTTTCGTTTGGGGGGTCCACTTTGGGGTGCAGTCACAGGGATGTTTGTTTGGAAATTATGAAATTTCTAATTGAAACCAAAAGAATTTTACCTTAATGTTCATCATTTGTGCTTCGCTAAAGCACACATATAAAAGTACTCGTTAAGACAAAACAGTATTGGCCAATCTCCTCCATTGGGTATGTACCAGCTTACAGAGGAGAAGAAGAAGAAGCAGAAGCAGAATTGTCTGGCTTGCAACCTTCAGAATATTCCACAATTGGACACGGTGAAATATTTAGGAGTAATTTATGATAGTCATCTACTCTGGCGCGCACACATAGATTACATGGCTAAAAAGGAGTGCGCGCTCTTGGAATCCTGCATAAAATTAGCAACAATCGTTCAGGTATGCGGAGAGACACGTTTATCATGATATATAAAATGTACGTGCGCCCTGTGTTGGAATTTGGGTGCGCCTTGTGTTCGGCCGCTCGAAATTACAAATTACATCCCCTAGTTCTTCTGGAAAGGGAGGCTCTTCGTCTACGCCTTGGATTACCAAAAACAGTTGAGCTAATGTTCTCTACCTACAAGCTCGGTTGCCTGCGCTTGTGTGCATATTCCGATTACTTACTGTTCAGACGCCCTTGAGGATCTGCGAATACCCTATAAAACTCCAAATAGTTTTCATGCTTCAGCCTCAATTATTTTTTCAGTCTTACTGGCCTCGATTTCGCCCTCCTCAGGTAGTCTACGTGCAGGCACTTATTGGCCCCCTAGATGTGCGTTTATACGATGCTCCCC
>JABSTT010004219.1:0-23178 GCA_013339685.2 Hyalomma asiaticum | reverse complement strand
AGGAGTAACTTCTGTTCCGTGCGTGTGTTTCCTTTTTTCCACCCTGCTTTCTAGCCCTGTGCACACAATGCATGTGCAAGATATGTACAAAGAGCGGATTCTCTAGAAACTTTCGCTCTTGCCATTTATAGTAGTCACGCTAACACCTGTCACCCAAATACCCTTGCACCCAACCCCCCCCCCCCACTTTTTTTTTCTTTTGTGTGTGTATGTTCGCACGTGCTGCTCTTCTCCTCCTCTCTTTCTGAGGACAGGGGAGGGTGTACAAAGGCGTACATAAACGAACGCTGGAGAAGGCAGTTGCCGCCCTGACGAAGACAAGTCCGCTTGTCGAAACGTTGGCTCCCGCGACATTCCCTGTTTTAAATCGTACCTTGCGATTTTTTCATCAACTGCATGTGAGACATCCAAGGATGCAGTAAAGCGTTGCACCATAGCTTCGGTCTGATCGCCACCCTTAATTTCTGTTTCTTGAACTGCGATTAAATCTAGATCATTATTCTATACCCAAAGGTACAACTGGCTGCTCCTTTTTTACAGAGCCTCCTACGTTAACCGTCGCGAAATGCAGAGGTCTTTCTGTGGCTGCCATTGTTATAGTGCGACCAGTCCGAGCGTACAGCACTGAACACTACCCTACATGCGTGCTATTCCGTTCTAAAGACTTCTCACAAAGGTGGCCGTTCGTCCCAATATAGCGACGGCGACCGCTGCTTGCTCACGCAGCACTTCTTGTTGCGTCGAGGGGCTCTCCACTCCGGCTCAAGCAGGGCGTAAGACCGCTCGTCCAGAGTGTCCAGTTACTCGCCGTGGCGACGCTTTGGTGCGTTTCCATCAACCTCGATCACTTGAATTTCCATTTCTTCACATCCCTTGAATTTCTGTTTCTTCACGGTACAGTGCAAGAATTTCATTTCTTGCACTATACCGTGTCACAGGCGTCAGGGTCGCACGCTGCCTCCTTCACCCCGGCAGCAGTCGGCGTCTGTACCGTTTCTACTTCGTCCTCCTGTCCCTCCTCTCCGCTCTTCTGGAGGGACACTACTGGCGTTTCTGGAGAGAGAACAGCGTTCTCAGCTTCATCGTCGTCCATTAGAAGCTCGTCAAAGTCTCCTTCTGTGCTTCGGCCAACCGCACGAGTGTAGGACCTAGTACAATCACTGTTTTCGTGTCCGAAGGCTTCGCATCCCGACTGTAGCATCCCGACACTCAAGGCACCTCGGGATGCTACAGTCGTGCCGTATGTGACCCGTGTTACGACACTGAAGACATTGGCGCGCACCCATGTACGACGATGAGCACAGTGCAGCTTCCAAGGCGCACTTGGTGACGTAAACGCAAAACGGTCACATAATCTGGCAATACCAGTCGCATAACTCTTCACAGGGAATCGGTACTATCTAATGCTGTTGCTGCCTTCCACTGATCCGTGCTACCTTCTTTTACGACACCACATTCATTGAAAGCCCGACAAGTGGCAGCGGCTGTGACGTCGAACGCCACCCAATGCAGCTTTATGCATACTTCTTGCCTCGCAGGGTGAATGACGAGACAACTCTTGTCCTTTATCACTAGTCTCCCAGCTTCTCTCAGCTTCTTCGCTTCTCCACTCCGAAGGTTCATGAGCCTCACATGGGACATGTGGAACTCACCTCTTGGTTGACGCCCAGTTGCTTGAGTGCGTCCGAAAAGTGCTCGACTCTGTGAGGTGAGGTGAAAAGTCTCCACTTGATAATCCGTTGGGAGACTATCCTAGGCCCGTGAGGGTAGGCGTGATCGCGATGCGGTCACCATCATTGACAGTACGACATGTTAGTGTTTTCGAGCATGAGGCAATGCGTTACCATGGCGAGGCGCGGCCGCTGTCGCTTCTCGATTGAAGCCTATCGTCCTGCGTCTGCACACGTTGGTAACCAGAAGCAAAATGACTCCCCTAACGCCGCACATGTTCGATGCTGTACGAACGACCCTTCTTGCGTCGTCCGGCTCAGCAAGCTCGTATCCTGGAACGGTATCGCCAGCCAGGAGATGCACAGTAAATCATGCAGCTCTACTTCGCCTCTCCTGGATGGCGGCACCATACCAAGCACGTTCCAAAGTCCGCCTCTATGAACGCGTGTAGAACCGCGCCAACACCACCTAGAAGGGTTTGTGGAATTTGTCTAAGAGGCGTTGATTCGCGCGAGAGAGTTTCTTACAGTTTTCTATAAGGAAATATGGCGCCACTCTCTATGCATGTTTCGGAAGGGGCGCTCTGCCCCGATGGAAATTATAGTATACGTGACTGCAAGGCTTGCCTTGGCTGGGGTCGACTGGGGCTTTGACTCACACAGGGATACACCTCCATAAATATAGCTTCTCTAAAAGAGAACCTTCGTAAACGAGCCTCAGTCACACATACTACACGTTACAACAAGATATTACTGACCGGCAGGGGATAATCAAACGGCGTAATGAAGAAACGCACGACAGACGGGCGAGGGTGAGCTTTCTCATTGCCGTCTGTCATCCAACTTTAGCAGTCCGTCGTTCCTTGTAACTTTTTATAAAGCAGTATATACAACGATAAGTTCGCATACCTAAATAAAACTTCCTTTTGCTTACATGTGCGAACTTGAGCTATGGGCTTTTATAAAGAAGTGGCTCATACGGGCTACTTCAGGGGAAAATTATTCTTGATGACGCGCGGAACGCGTCCAAATTAGACGCGTCTCGGTGACACCGGAGGCGTTAGGAGACGATGCCTTTTCGAATCCATTACATCCGAGCATTCCCATGAATACAGCGGCATTAGAGCGCCAGTTTTCCCTCTAGGTAATGGTAAGAAACCGTATCGCTCCTACAGCTCCAAGCGCATATGCGCCGATAGTGCAGTGAAAGGGCACCGGTCACCTTTCTTCTTGGGTGGCGCTTCGCCGACCGCTCTTCGAGCGTGATGGGTACAAGAAGAAAATCACAGCATATCCATGGGGTGAATGATGATGAGTGGGCAAAGCTCCGGACGGAATCATCGGTGAACCGTGAACCGTCCGTGTAATTCGCCCAGTTGATCATTACGTAAAGACGTCTCACGCAGCCCCTTACACAGGCCGGAACGCGCACCGCGTTTGCCGACGCCATCACATGACTGCTGAGAGCGTATAAGGCGGAGAGGCCACAGCGTCTTACACCAGCTTCTTACACGGGCCGTAACGCGCTAGAACAAACGCGTTAGAAACGCGCAGTCTTTCGTTAATGTTGGGTATTTACTGTCATCGTGGTACATGTGTCCATGTGCGCTTCGTGGCGTAGTGGCTAGCGGCGCGCGTTCGGAAGCGAGGTGTGCCTGGTTCGATTCCGCGCTTCGGACACAACGTTCGTAATTTTTGAAATGCGAAGCATCTTTTAGCGAACTTCGGCGAGTTTGAGCGTATCTATCTACCTATCTAGCCGCCTACGATTTTGTGCTCTCCTGGCCGTTTCGCTAATCGGATGTTTACGAAAATTGGTATGCCACATCATGACTACATTACTAACATAAATGGCAGGTCATAACATGAAAATCATGATATGCATGTCATGAATGGCATGATTTACATGCCACAGTCGTAGTGCTCTCCTGGCCGTTTCGCTCATGGGATGTATGCGAAAATTGGTATGGCACAACATGACTGTCTGACGAACATAAATGGCAGGTCATAACATGAAAATCGTGGCATGCGTGTCATGAGCGGCATGATTTGCATGTCACAGCCTTGGTGCTCTCCTGGTCGTCTCGTTAATGGGATGTATACGAAAAATCGTATGCCACAACATGACTGCATGGCGAACATAACTGACAGATCACGATATGAAAATCATGATATGCATGTCATGGTGGACATGATTTACATGCCACGCGTTTCGTTGTCGGGATGTATACGAAAATTGGCATGCCACAAGATGACTGCATCACGAATGTAAATGACGGCTCATAACATGAAAATCGTGACATGCATGTCATGAGCGACATGATCTACATGCCACGGTGTTGGTGCTCTCTTGGCCATTTCGCTATTGGGATGTGTAAGAAAATTGGTATGCAACAATATGAGTGCATGACGAACATAAATGACAGGTCATAACATGAAAAGCATAACATGCATGTCATGGGCGGCATGATTTAAATGCCAAGCGTTTC
Organism: Hyalomma asiaticum; assembly: GCA_013339685.2. NCBI lineage: Eukaryota > Metazoa > Arthropoda > Arachnida > Ixodida > Ixodidae > Hyalomma > Hyalomma asiaticum. The sequence continues at coordinate 19,019 of JABSTT010004219.1, read as the reverse complement.
GTTAATGGGACGTATACCAAAATTGCTATGGCACAACACGACAGCATTACGAGCGTAAATGACAGGTCATAACATTAAAATCAGGACACGCGTGTCGTGACCGGCATGATTTACATGCCATGGTCCTGGTGCTATGCTGCCGTTTCGTTAATGGGATGTATGGGCTCCGTCTACTGACCAGAGGGCGCTACGTAGCTCTCGTCGGACGGCTCAGTATCGCTGACATTGGCGGATTGGGTCGCACGTATGAGACGCGCTCGCAGGGTGGAAACCGAGGCGACAGCGACGCGCGCGTTTCTTCGCTGCTTTCCGGGCGTGCTGCGAACCACACGAACGCTCGCTGCGTCGCCCTTTGGAACAGTTTTCCGCAGGTTTGGAGCGCGCGTCTCAAAGGAAATAAAACGAAAGAAGGTGGGACGGGCGGTCGCTGCTGCTATAGAGTTGGAGACGCGCATCGCGTTCGCGTATTTTCCGGCCACAGTCTGCCCAATCTTGCTTCTTCTCTCCGCCAGGCAGTGCATTCTGGCGCTGATGTCGCACATGAAAACTCGACTGCGCGGAGCCTATAAGAAAATTTGTTTGGCACAACACAACTGCATGACGATCATAAATGACAGGTCATAACATGAAAATCGTGACATGCATGTCATTAGCGGCATGATCTACATGCCACTCCTTTCCTTAAAGGGATGTATACCAAAATTACTATGGCGCAGCACGACTGCATGACGAACGTAAATGGAAGGTCATAACATGAAAATCGTGACATGCATGTAATTAGCGGCATGATATCTACATGCCACTCATTTCCTTAAAGGGATGTATACCAAAATTGCTATGGCGCAGCACGACTGCATGACGAACGTAAATGACAGCTCATAACCTTTTAATGAGCAAACAGACAATGAAGCCTAGGAAAGCATAGGGGAAGTTACTTGTGGTATTGTAATTGTGGAGAAAGTAGAAAGGAATTAAAGTGGACGAAAAGACAAACCTGCCTTAGGTGGGACCCGAACCCACGACCTTCGGATGTCGCGTCCGATGCTCTACCAACTGGGCTACAAAGGCGGTCGTCCCCCCGTCCACTTTATTGTGTATTTATGTACGTATTATCCTGGGAGTGTTGGGCAGCGCCACTCGTGGCCAAGGCGGCTTGTGTAGAACACACTTTCTTGCCAGGAGGCGTCACGTAGAACGTGAACTTAGATGAGATGGCTGCTGCCCAATAAGCCCTCGCATGCTACCTAAGGCACCAAGTCTGCCGCAACGAGGCCCAAGCTATGAAATAACGAAAGGGAAGGGGTCAAGGGCTCGTTCTTTGACTTGTTAGAAACAATTTAATGAGCAAACAGACAATGAAGCCTAGGAAAGCATAGGGGAAGTTACTTGTGGTATTGTAATTGTGGAGAAAGTAGAAAGGAATTAAAGTGGACGAAAAGACAAACCTGCCTTCGGTGGGACCCGAACCCACGACCTTCGGTTGTCGCGTCCGATGCTCTACCAACTGGGCTACAAAGGCGGTCGTCCCCCCGTCCACTTTATTGTGTATTTATGTACGTATTATCCTGGGAGTGTTGGGCAGCGCCACTCGTGGCCAAGGCGGCTTGTGTAGAACACACTTTCTTGCCAGGAGGCGTCACGTAGAACGTGAACTTAGATGAGATGGCTGCTGCCCAATAAGCCCTCGCATGCTACCTAAGGCACCAAGTCTGCCGCAACGAGGCCCAAGCTATGAAATAACGAAAGGGAAGGGGTCAAGGGCTCGTTCTTTGATTTGTTAGAAACAATTTAATGAGCAAACAGACAATGAAGCCTAGGAAAGCATAGGGGAAGTTACTTGTGGTATTGTAATTGTGGAGAAAGTAGAAAGGAATTAAAGTGGACGAAAAGACAAACCTGCCTTCGGTGGGACCCGAACCCACGACCTTCGGATGTCGCGTCCGATGCTCTACCAACTGGGCTACAAAGGCGGTCGTCCCCCCGTCCACTTTATTGTGTATTTATGTACGTATTATCCTGGGAGTGTTTGGCAGCGCCACTCGTGGCCAAGGCGGCTTGTGTAGAACACACTTTCTTGCCAGGAGGCGTCACGTAGAACGTGAACTTAGATGAGATGGCTGCTGCCCAATAAGCCCTCGCATGCTACCTTAGGCACCAAGTCTGCCGCAACGAGGCCCAAGCTATGAAATAACGAAAGGGAAGGGGTCAAGGGCTCGTTCTTTGATTTGTTAGAAACAATTTAATGAGCAAACAGAAAATGAAGCCTAGGAAAGCATAGGGGAAGTTACTTGTGGTATTGTAATTGTGGAGAAAGTAGAAAGGAATTAAAGTGGACGAAAAGACAAACCTGCCTTCGGTGGGACCCGAACCCACGACCTTCGGATGTCGCGTCCGATGCTCTACCAACTGGGCTACAAAGGCGGTCGTCCCCCCGTCCACTTTATTGTGTATTTATGTACGTATTATCCTGGGAGTGTTGGGCAGCGCCACTCGTGGCCAAGGCGGCTTGTGTAGAACACACTTTCTTGCCAGGAGGCGTATTATCCTGGGAGCCATCTCATCTAAGTTCACGTTCTACGTGACGCCTCCTGGCAAGAAAGTGTGTTCTACACAAGCCGCCTTGGCCACGAGTGGCGCTGCCCAACACTCCCAGGATAATACGTACATAAATACACAATAAAGTGGACGGGGGGACGACCGCCTTTGTAGCCCAGTTGGTAGAGCATCGGACGCGACATCCGAAGGTCGTGGGTTCGGGTCCCACCGAAGGCAGGTTTGTCTTTTCGTCCACTTTAATTCCTTTCTACTTTCTCCACAATTACAATACCACAAGTAACTTCCCCTATGCTTTCCTAGGCTTCATTGTCTGTTTGCTCATTAATTGTTTCTAACAAATCAAAGAACGAGCCCTTGACCCCTTCCCTTTCGTTATTTCATAGCTTGGGCCTCGTTGCGGCAGACTTGGTGCCTTAGGTAGCATGCGAGGGCTTATTGGGCAGCAGCCATCTCATCTAAGTTCACGTTCTACGTGACGCCTCCTGGCAAGAAAGTGTGTTCTACACAAGCCGCCTTGGCCACGAGTGGCGCTGCCCAACACTCCCAGGATAATACGTACATAAATACACAATAAAGTGGACGGGGGGACGACCGCCTTTGTAGCCCAGTTGGTAGAGCATCGGACGCGACATCCGAAGGTCGTGGGTTCGGGTCCCACCGAAGGCAGGTTTGTCTTTTCGTCCACTTTAATTCCTTTCTACTTTCTCCACAATTACAATACCACAAGTAACTTCCCCTATGCTTTCCTAGGCTTCATTGTCTGTTTGCTCATTAAATTGTTTCTAACAAATCAAAGAACGAGCCCTTGACCCCTTCCCTTTCGTTATTTCATAGCTTGGGCCTCGTTGCGGCAGACTTGGTGCCTTAGGTAGCATGCGAGGGCTTATTGGGCAGCAGCCATCTCATCTAAGTTCACGTTCTACGTGACGCCTCCTGGCAAGAAAGTGTGTTCTACACAAGCCGCCTTGGCCACGAGTGGCGCTGCCCAACACTCCCAGGATAATACGTACATAAATACACAATAAAGTGGACGGGGGGACGACCGCCTTTGTAGCCCAGTTGGTAGAGCATCGGACGCGACATCCGAAGGTCGTGGGTTCGGGTCCCACCGAAGGCAGGTTTGTCTTTTCGTCCACTTTAATTCCTTTCTACTTTCTCCACAATTACAATACCACAAGTAACTTCCCCTATGCTTTCCTAGGCTTCATTGTCTGTTTGCTCATTAAATTGTTTCTAACAAATCAAAGAACGAGCCCTTGACCCCTTCCCTTTCGTTATTTCATAGCTTGGGCCTCGTTGCGGCAGACTTGGTGCCTTAGGTAGCATGCGAGGGCTTATTGGGCAGCAGCCATCTCATCTAAGTTCACGTTCTACGTGACGCCTCCTGGCAAGAAAGTGTGTTCTACACAAGCCGCCTTGGCCACGAGTGGCGCTGCCCAACACTCCCAGGATAATACGTACATAAATACACAATAAAGTGGACGGGGGGACGACCGCCTTTGTAGCCCAGTTGGTAGAGCATCGGACGCGACATCCGAAGGTCGTGGGTTCGGGTCCCACCGAAGGCAGGTTTGTCTTTTCGTCCACTTTAATTCCTTTCTACTTTCTCCACAATTACAATACCACAAGTAACTTCCCCTATGGTTTCCTAGGCTTCATTGTCTGTTTGCTCATTAAATTGTTTCTAACAAATCAAAGAACGAGCCCTTGACCCCTTCCCTTTCGTTATTTCATAGCTTGGGCCTCGTTGCGGCAGACTTGGTGCCTTAGGTAGCATGCGAGGGCTTATTGGGCAGCAGCCATCTCATCTAAGTTCACGTTCTACGTGACGCCTCCTGGCAAGAAAGTGTGTTCTACACAAGCCGCCTTGGCCACGAGTGGCGCTGCCCAACACTCCCAGGATAATACGTACATAAATACACAATAAAGTGGACGGGGGGACGACCGCCTTTGTAGCCCAGTTGGTAGAGCATCGGACGCGACATCCGAAGGTCGTGGGTTCGGGTCCCACCGAAGGCAGGTTTGTCTTTTCGTCCACTTTAATTCCTTTCTACTTTCTCCACAATTACAATACCACAAGTAACTTCCCCTATGCTTTCCTAGGCTTCATTGTCTGTTTGCTCATTAAATTGTTTCTAACAAATCAAAGAACGAGCCCTTGACCCCTTCCCTTTCGTTATTTCATAGCCTGGGCCTCGTTGCGGCAGACTTGGTGCCTTAGGTAGCATGCGAGGGCTTATTGGGCAGCAGCCATCTCATCTAAGTTCACGTTCTACGTGACGCCTCCTGGCAAGAAAGTGTGTTCTACACAAGCCGCCTTGGCCACGAGTGGCGCTGCCCAACACTCCGAGGATAATACGTACATAGAGAGAGAGAAATAAGGAAGGGAAGGCAGGGATGTTAACCAGTCATGAGTCCGGTTTGCTACCCTACACTGGGGGATGGGAAAAGGGGAATAAAAGTAAAGAGAAGGAGAGAGGGGGAATGCCTACAGGGCAGTCCTATACAATATCATAGGCGCTCGGCTAGGCCAGATGCTTTTAGAAAGGCCAAAAGCGCTTTCATTGCTTTCTGAGCCGTTGGACCGTGAGGACGGTATTCTAAGATTGTCTGTTCACAAAGTGGACGATCGTCGAGCTTTGTGAAGGACTCGGTCATAGGCAGTCGATGTTCCTCAAATTGTGGGCAGTGGCACAACAAGTGATCTATGGTCTCTGCGCATCCGCAGACAGCACACGCAGGACTATCAGCCATTCCAATCAGCGCAGAGTAAGCGTTCGTAAAGGCCACTCCCAACCACAATCGGCAAAGAAGCGAAGCCTCACGTCGGTGCAAACCAGCCGGAGGTCCGAGTTGCAGCGATGGGTTTAGCCGGTGCAGTCTGGTGCGCCTCGTGTATGGGGTATTCCACTCAGTTAAGGACATGGTTCGCGCAAGAGTGCGAAGTTGTCTTGCAGCGTCGGTCCTTGAGAGCGGAATGGGAACACAGCGGTCTTCATCGCCTGATGTCCGAGCTGCTTTATCTGCGGAGTCATTTCCACTGATACCGCAATGACCTGGTATCCATTGAAAATATATCTCATGTCCTTGTTCTTGTAAATTTTGCACAAGTACCGCGATTTCGTATGTAAGGTGGTTTTGCTCCACGTGTCGAAGAAACGACTGTATACTTTGTAGAGCTGATCTTGAATCACAGAAGATTGCCCACTTTCCAGGACTCTCAGCGTGTATAATATGAAGCGCTCCGCGGAGAGCCGCGAGCTCTGCAGCTGTAGATGTGGTGACGTGGGAAGTTTTGAAGTGCTGGGTGACTCCCATTCTTGGGATAACTATAGCACCACCGGAACTGGTTGATGCGGTTGAGCCATCGGTATAAACTTCTGTGCAGCCCGTGTACTTCGCATACATGTGTAACATGCTTAGTTGCTTGAGTGCACATGGTGGTAAGTCCGACTTTCTCAGAATACCAGGGATGTTGAGGCAAACTTGAGGATGGTTCACACACCATGGAGGAATTGAAGCCTTTGTTGTAGGTGCATACCCTGACGAAAGAGAGGCACGGTGGGCGAGGACCTTTGAACTGAACGTTGTGCGGGGTCGTTCCACTGGAAGACCTGCGAGGTGGTGATTAGGGGTCCGGGCACAGTGTCTTATGTGCACACGCATTGTTTCAATGGTTACATGCGTTCTGACATTGTGATCGCGAGCGATTGCTATAACGTCTGTCGACGACGCGCTCTTTGGCAGACCAAGGCATATTTTCAGGGCTTGGGCTTGGATGCCTTGGAGTGTATTCAAGTTAGTTTTGCAGGTGTTCGCGATCACTGGTAGGCTGTACCGCAGGAATCCAATGAAAAGGACTCGGTACAGCTGTAGCATAGATGTAATTGACACTCCCCAGGTCTTTCCTGCTAGGAATCTAAACATGTGACAGATTCCTGTCAACCGTTTCCTCACATAGTTCACATGGGGTGTCCAGGACAGATTTCTGTCAACAATCACTCCCAAAAATCGGTGACTTTTGCTATAGGGGATCACCTGCCCGTCGAGGGTTATGACGTATGGCGACATTAGTTTCCTGGTAAATGCCACCACAGCACACTTTTCACAGGCTAGCTGCAGACCTTGCTCACGGAGGTAGGATGATGTCAAGGAACCTGCCTTCTGAAGCCGCGCACGAAGCTGAAGTCGTGTCACAGCCGATGCCCATATGCAAATGTCGTCGGCATAGATGGAGAGCCGAACGGTGCCAGGAAGGATGCCGGCGAGTCCAATGAGCGTTAGATTGAAGAGAGTTGGGCTCAGTACTCCGCCCTGGGGAACTCCACGGCTACTGTAATGTTGAGAGGTTGGGCCATCCTCTGTAAGTATGTAAAATGATCGCTGCTCTAGGTAGCTACTGATCCACAAATAGGTCTTGCCACCAAGTCCGACTGCTTCTAACGTGCTCAAAATTGCTTCGTGTGTTACGCTGTCGTATGCTCCCTTAACATCTAGAAACATGGCAGCAGATAATCGTTTGCGGGACTTCTCGTGCTCGACATATGTCACCAGGTCAATCACGTTGTCTATGGAGGAGCGACCACGCCTGAACCCGGACATCGCGTCTGGGTATATCTGGTAGTGTTCAAGGTACCATTCCAGCCGTGCTAGAATCATTCTCTCCATTAGTTTTCCAACGCAGCTTGCAAGTGCAATTGGTCGATATGATGCAATGTGTAAAGGCGACTTCCCAGGCTTAAGCAATGGAATTATGCGACTCGTCTTCCATTCCTTGGGAACCATGCCCGTCTCCCACGAGCTGTTGTATAAGAGGAGCAGCACCTTCCGAGCCTCTTCCCCTAGGTTACGTAAGGCACGGTAGGTTATATCGTCTGGTCCTGGCGATGATGAACACTTGCACAAAGCAAGTGCAGCTTCGAGTTCACCCATAGTAAAAGGGCAGTCCATGCGGGGGTCGCGTGATGTGGGTAGGTGGTCGGGCATCAAAGTCCCAGCGGAGCTTGTAAAGGTTCCAGCGATCCCCCTGCAGAAACTGTCTGCGATGTCTATCTCGCTGCACTGTTGGTGAAGGGACAAAGACCTGAAAGGGTGACGCTGCTGAGGGGTCCCACGGAGGCCGCGAACAGTTCTCCATATCAGAGACAGAGGTTTTCTTGGGTCCAAAGATTCGCAAAAAGATCTCCACCTTTGCGATGCGAGTTTGTCTAAACGACGATGAATTTTCTTTTGAGTCCTTCTGGCCAACCTCAAGTCATGTACAGACTTTGTACGCCTGTACCTACGCTCTGCGCGGCGACGAATTGCACGGAGCTTTTCCAGCTCGATGTCATATTGAGCACGTGTAGGTGTTTTTGAAAGGGAGTGTGTAGCAGCCTGCAAGGCTCCCTTTATAGTGTCCTCAAGACTAGAGGTCAAGCCGTCACGGCAGTTGTCTTCCATAATTGTTTTGAAGGTCGGCCAGTCGATATGGTGAGAGCTGCTAGCAGGCTTGAAGTCCATTAGCCCTTCAATCCTAAGATAAGTGGGGAGATGGTCACTTCCCCGCGTTTCAATGTCTGAGAACCACCTAACTTTTCTCATGAAGGAGCGTGAAACAAAGGTGAGATCCAAGCAGCTACTATATGAAGTTCCACGCAGAAAGGTGGGGCTGCCGTCATTCAACAAACATAATTCTTGTTCGGAAGCAAATGTCACTAATCTTCGGCCCCGCAAATTTGTGTTAGAGCTTCCCCAGAGATGGTGGTGAGCATTAAAATCTCCGGTCATCACCCATGGCTGAGGAGTCGCTGTCATTTTCGGCGTAACCGCTCGCAGTCTAGTCGGCTGGAGGGCGATATGTAGGCTCCGACAACTGTGAAAGTGAGCTTGCGTCTCTTCACTGTTACACACACATATTCGTTTCCATAGTCGGGTGGCACCGGATGATGAACATACGTAAGGTCATGACGCATGAAAACGATGACCTTGCTGCATTCTCCATGCGTGGCGGATACGAAACACTCATACCCTGACAGCCTGATATGAGTTGTCAGGGGCTCGCAGATGACGATAATGGGGAAGTGATTCGTAAAAACAAACTGTCGAAAGTCCGACATACGCGACTTTAGACCTCTGGCGTTCCACTGAAATATCGACGCGTTCCGGACATCGTCACGGAACGACGACGCCTGGCGAGCCATGATTTCAACGAAGAGCTGCAAGTACTGGGCTCAGTGTGTCCAGTACCTGTAGCGCGCTTTGCGCAGACGAAGATTTCATGTTGCTCAGAATAATACGAATGGCACTCATAAGGGATCGTAAAATGTTGATGACCTGGGCATCATTAGTCAACGCCTCTTCATTAGTTGCCGACGTCTTCGAGGTTGATGAGCTTTGAGGTACTTCTGTAGCGCGTTGTACCCTCGGTGGCTGAGACAGTCTGTCCGGACGGGCAACTCGGTCCACTTTGCTCGTTGTCTCTGTATCTTTCTTGTCGGTGCTATGCGTTGATCTGGCAACCTTTTTGACCAACGATGTCGCGTCACTATCTACTTCTGCGGTTTTCTGTGAGCGTTTTCGGTGGCGATGCCGACGTCGCCGAAGAGTGGCAGCAGCCTCTCGATGTGTTGAGTTGTCTCGCACCATTTGTTTGAGAATGGCAGTTTTCTTGCGCATCTTCGGGCAATCCTTTGATGAGGCCTTGTGAGTACCACTGCAGTTAGGGCACTTGAAAACATCAGCGCTGCAGGCGTCTTCTGAGTGGGACTCTGAACACCGCGGGCACACGGTGTTGTTCACACAGACACCCTTCACATGGCCAATCTTGCAACACTTGAAGCACTGGAGGGGCTTGGGCACGAATGGTCGTACCGGGTGGCGAACATGTCCTACTTTGACGTGGGAAGGAAGGCTATCTCCTTCAAAGACAACCTTCACACAGCGTGAGCTCCCCAATCTGGTGACCTTCGTAATAAAGGTGCCTTCTGAAATTGGTTTGATCAGTATTGGCAAGTCGTCATTTGAGATGGCAACGTCGATGTCGTAGATGACGCCCGCAGCACTGTCACCGCCTAGAGGGATGACTGACTGCACCTTTATATTGTCGATCTCGGTTATACTGCGAAGGCCTTTTATAGCGCTCCGGTGTAGCACGTCAACTGCGAGGACATTCTTCCGTGAATTTATTCTTACATCTTTAACCTCATCTGGTGCGATTTTCTCAAGCAACAGAGAGAGGACCTGCCTGTTTAGGAGCCGCAGATTGGCCGTTGGATCAAGAGGTTTGAAGAGCACTGTGTGCGGCCAACGCTGCGGAGCACTCTTCACGGTAGCAGCGCTCGCCGGCGAAGATGCTTGCAGTAGTCTTCTTTTCGCTGCTTTGCTCAGCACGACTTGGAAGTCGTCGTCCGAGGAGTCGTAGCTCTCGGAGCACATCTCCGTGGCATCACTGTCGGTGTCACTTGAAGTACTTCCACGCTTCCTGGACGTCATCCGGCTGGACGGTTGAGCTCCAGGAAGGACCTCGGGCAGCTCTTCGTCCATTGCCGCAAGGGGGGAGCGGAAGCTCCCAGAAATGCAGGAAAACAAAGCACAATAAACACAATAAAGTGGACGGGGGGACGACCGCCTTTGTAGCCCAGTTGGTAGAGCATCGGACGCGACATCCGAAGGTCGTGGGTTCGGGTCCCACCGAAGGCAGGTTTGTCTTTTCGTCCACTTTAATTCCTTTCTACTTTCTCCACAATTACAATACCACAAGTAACTTCCCCTATGCTTTCCTAGGCTTCATTGTCTGTTTGCTCATTAAATTGTTTCTAACAAATCAAAGAACGAGCCCTTGACCCCTTCCCTTTCGTTATTTCATAGCTTGGGCCTCGTTGCGGCAGACTTGGTGCCTTAGGTAGCATGCGAGGGCTTATTGGGCAGCAGCCATCTCATCTAAGTTCACGTTCTACGTGACGCCTCCTGGCAAGAAAGTGTGTTCTACACAAGCCGCCTTGGCCACGAGTGGCGCTGCCCAACACTCCCAGGATAATACGTACATAAATACACAATAAAGTGGACGGGGGGACGACCGCCTTTGTAGCCCAGTTGGTAGAGCATCGGACGCGACACCCGAAGGTCGTGGGTTCGGGTCCCACCGAAGGCAGGTTTGTCTTTTCGTCCACTTTAATTCCTTTCTACTTTCTCCACAATTACAATACCACAAGTAACTTCCCCTATGCTTTCCTAGGCTTCATTGTCTGTTTGCTCATTAAATTGTTTCTAACAAATCAAAGAACGAGCCCTTGACCCCTTCCCTTTCGTTATTTCATAGCTTGGGCCTCGTTGCGGCAGACTTGGTGCCTTAGGTAGCATGCGAGGGCTTATTGGGCAGCAGCCATCTCATCTAAGTTCACGTTCTACGTGACGCCTCCTGGCAAGAAAGTGTGTTCTACACAAGCCGCCTTGGCCACGAGTGGCGCTGCCCAACACTCCCAGGATAATACGTACATAAATACACAATAAAGTGGACGGGGGGACGACCGCCTTTGTAGCCCAGTTGGTAGAGCATCGGACGCGACATCCGAAGGTCGTGGGTTCGGGTCCCACCGAAGGCAGGTTTGTCTTTTCGTCCACTTTAATTCCTTTCTACTTTCTCCACAATTACAATACCACAAGTAACTTCCCCTATGCTTTCCTAGGCTTCATTGTCTGTTTGCTCATTAAATTGTTTCTAACAAATCAAAGAACGAGCCCTTGACCCCTTCCCTTTCGTTAGCTCATAACCTTAGAATCATGACATCATGCCACAGTCTTGGTGCTCTTGCGGCCGTTTCGTTAACTTCATATGTACCAAACTCGGTTTAGGGAGACAATGCAAATCTATTTTACGTTCCTTACGCATGCTTCGCATTTCCTTGATTCCCGCTGCACGTGCTATCTGCCAACTTATTTCTCATCGTCCATGGTCCTCCAAGCGCGATCCGACACGTACGGCGACGATCCAGGAGAATGACAGGTGCGTAGCCCGTGCAGCAGCCATTCGGAGAGCAGCTGGACCGCCAACGCCATCTAGCGCACCTCCACCCAACCGCCATATTGTACGCATGTCTGTGGGACAGCGCCCTCTCGGAAACGAGACGAGAAATGGAGATGACGACACAAAATGCGTACAGCGCCATCTAGTGTACCGTCACCCAACTGCAGTTTGCATGCATATCTATGGGACAGCGCCATCTATTGTACGCTATTGTACGCTAAGGGAGACGCTACTGGGCACGCAGGATGCATCGACAACCGGGAACCGCCCAGGTGATGCGATAAGGAGCTTCGCCCCTAAAAAAGATCACCGCCCAAGCACTCTGTACAAATGGTTAACCAGCGAATCTGAAATTTGCGGCCCCGGTGTTTAGCAGTGGGTTCAACCCGACACAGACGTCGCAATCGAAGCCAAAGTGCCGCTGGAGAAACTCTCGCTTGAAGCGGGCGTTCGCCCCGGCGAACGGGGTCCCGTAATCATCACGTCAACGCTGTTCTGCCCGCAACGCCACTTCTTCGGCGCGCCGTCGTTGCAAGCGTTTGACATCGCGAGATAACATCGGTGGCTTACCCATGTGGAAGCTCAGTCGAAGCTGATGCGCGCGTGCTCGGAGCCACGGATGTGACGGGATGGACGACGTCACCCACGGGCCAGCCAATGGCACGCGCGCTTTGGTACGGCGCAGAGAACGACGTCACTGGAAGGCGCAGCCAACGGAGACCGCTCGTGACACAGATGCCGAATGGTTTTTCGTTTCTCCTAGCCATATACAGCTTTCGCTGTAAAAACTGCTGCGTGAGGCGCCAGCGCATGGTAAGGATGTCGACGGGTCAATGTGGCGCAAGTAAATATGATCCGTCCCTTTGTTGTTTGTTGGGTAGTGTCGCGCATTCAACGGACGAACACAGGGAGGAACAGACAGAGTGAACGGAAAGAGCGCGAACTATTAACTAGTTTTATTGATTCGGTCATTGCATATATATGCGTGTCCCAAACAACTGATATGCACCAACTCGCCCAAGAAGTTCTTCAGAAATCCCTTTATTGTGTGGCATTTACTATACACTGCGCACTTAATAGGTAAACTGCTTCAGTTAACAAATATTTATTCCTTGATGTTAAAAGGGCGGTGTATGAACGTGAGTTCATCCACGTGAAATGGGGCCGTACTAGCGAAACAGTGATATGAATGGGTAAGAAGCAATAAACATTTAACTGCTTATGCAAAGAGACATTTCGCTTTCGTATTATTCCGATTGCTTTGACAGAGGGGTCAGCCACATATTTTCCTACCATATTTGGTTTCAGATTCCAAAATTAATCTGAAACACTGATACGATAACTCCGTTGAAAGCAACAACCTGGCAGGTGCAGAGGAAACAAGATGTGCAATGTCTTAGTCCTATCCTCTTACCAACAAAAAGACGACATTCCATTCCCCGTGCATGCTCCTCGTCAGCGAAGTGACCTTCTCATGCTAAATGTCGGGAAGCATATCAGCTATTCAATGTGTAGAGCGTGATGGTATGTAGAGTTACTCATGCAGTTGGAACTCTAGCTCCATCCTTTTGCATTTGCTATTAGTAACATGTTGACCCGGACGCAGATGCCCTGGTAGGCGTTCAAGTCGAGAGTATAAAAGATCCATGGGCTAGAAATGCACTGCAACGGTCTCGAGACTGAGGACTACGTTGATACTCTTGACGTAGTGGAAAATCTTCGAGGTCCCAGTACCACAGAGCACTGCCAAACCAAGGTATTACAAGTAAGTGAGTTGACTGGTTCAATAGCGCTTACAGCTTTGCCGGATTTATCTCCAAAGGAAATCGCTCTCTTGGATGTAAGATGAACAAGCGAAACTTATTACAATAGTGCTCAGGACGGCTTCACTGTACTGTAAACAGAATAATCGGCTCCGTAAGCGCTGGTGAGTCTTGTGGTACGCAAGTGGCCCAACATAGGGTTGTCTTTTGAAGCCTGCAAAACTTCGCGAGGAGAGTGCGGTGCAATGGGAATCCATCGGTAGCCCTCCGCGAAAAACATGGTGGTGGGGAATGTCATTCTCGAACGTGAATAGTTTTATTTACGCAGTTGCTTTGCAGGAAGTGGGCGTAGAAAGTTGAGCACGGCAGATGTTTTGTCTGGATAGCGTTGCATGCCTCTTTGCTCACGAGATGACCCAGAACGTTGTTCTGCTAGCGAAGCGGCACTTTTCGTGTTGATTTGAAGTCCGGCGCTTGAAAGGCACGTGAGTGCTTTGTCCAGTCGTTGCAGATGGTCAATGAAGGTCGAGCAAAACAATGGTATCGCTGAGGAACCACAGACAAGTTTTGCACTTGAGGCCTCGATGAACAGCGTCAATCATCCGTTCAAACGGGGCAAGAGTATTAGAAAAGCCGAAAGGCATCATGTTAAAATCGCAAAAAAAGAGTCTGGAGCAGAAAAAGCTGTCTTCCCTTTGTCTGCTTCGCGCATCGGAATAAGCCAATGCCCGGGTGAAGGGCTGAAAAGTATTGCGCACCTTGCAAAGAACCAGGTACGTGATCGAAGCGATACCGGGCATGGGATAGAAATCCTTGGGGATGGTCTTGTTGATCCCGCGGTAATCGACCGAAAATCCTGCAGACACGTCCTTCTTCTGTAGCAATACAACGGGACATGACCGAGAACTTGCGGGGGGACTTATGATGTTTCGTTCTAGCATAGGGGCGACGTTCTCCTCGATGAGTTTGCGTGCAGCCGAAACGCTCGGTGGGGATGGCGACGAGCAAGAGTCTGCCCATTGGTGTTAATAAAATGAGACGCAACGGAGGTGTGTCTCATTGGAGGCTTCATACTTCGCGAGCAATTTTAGTAATGCTTTACTCTGGGGAGAAGTTAAATCAGGACTTATAGCGGAAGGAAGGCCAGATGAATTAGATTTGCCCTGCTTAGGCAGCACTTGCGCGGCGTCAAGAGCAACTAGAGTGACTGGCTGGGTATTCCATATAACAGGTCACCACTGATACTTGAGTTAGGAGAATTGTCTTAGTGGTCGTATCCAAACGAATCATTGTAGCAGGTTTTCCCGGGAGGCGTACCAGCATGGAAGCGAACGCAATTCAATGGGCAAAAGAGCGGCCCTAAGGAGTGATGAACACATCGTCATTTAATATGTCTCTCGAAGAGAGTGCGACGAGATGTTCTTGAGCGGGAGCCAATATCGAATAGGCCGCTATAAATAACCCAATCGTTGCTGGTCGATACCCTCGCTGCAATGATCGTTCTCGATCATATGGACTACACGCTAGTGGCAGGACATTAAAGCGGACGCTTACGAGAGGAGGTCCCAACCCAAAATGAGTTGACGAGTAAAGGGTAATAAAACTGATAATGTGATTTGGTGGCTAATACCATCAATGAGGACACATGCTGTGCCTTCGGCTGATGGTTGCCCCGTTAGCCCCAATCAAGTACGATCCCATGTAAGGGGTGTTCACTTTACGTAAACGTCATCAAAGGTCCGCATGCATAACCGAAAAAGAAGCACGAGTGTCTACCAAAGCCAGTAATTGCACGCCTTCCACATACACCAATAAAATGTTTGAAGGGCGTTAGGGAAGATTTTTGTAGCATTGCGCGGCGATGCAGGTTGCCCTACAAGAAATGCACTGGTTAGGCTTTCGATCGTTGTACGTGTAGTTGACATACAGGCCGTAGTAGAGAAACAGAGTGCCGGAGTGGTGATGGGAAGTGGCGACTCGAGGCACGTGTGTACGAGATGTATGCCGGAAACAGATCGGCGAGGGGTAGCACTGCCGGCCGGACGGTGGTAGATCGAGAAGGTGGTGGCTCCTCGCACTCAGGGAGGCACAACGACGACTTTCGTCTTGCTGGCGGAGACGACCTCGAAAGATATAATAAGAACATATGGAGATGTGGCCTCGAAAGCCGCACTAATAACATATGGGCCGCGAGGACCGCCAGGCAGTACAGTTAGGTGGGTCTGGCATCCAGGCCGATATAGGTGCCAGGTGGACGTGAACAGGCCGAGACAGTGTGCTTGGAGATGGTGCAGGTGGCATGGGAGCAACCTGTGCGTGTGTAGCGGGCTGTGTGCAGGGAGAGGCGGTAGCATGGCGGGGCCACTGAAGGATGACAATTCGTCTTTAACAATGCCGCCCACATCGGTATCGACGGTTTGGACGTGAATGCTTTTGCAAGGAGGCGAGCTGTAGGCTTGCAGCTCCTCACGGATTATGGCTCGGGTGATGGATCGGAACTCCACGGTTGTCTGAAAAGTCGGGTCGTAAGTGAATCGCGTGCATGGCATCGAGGCACTAACATAGAAGACTTCGGACGCTGTCGACGGCTTCCGCCCAGTGAGGGCATTGAAAGCAGTAGGCAGTATGCCTTTAAGGAGATGTCGCGTGCGGGCATTTTCGGGCATTGCATTCTCGACATGGCTGGAAGGCACAAGAATGTCCTCAATGTACAAGGTGTACGACTCGCCATAATGCTGGACGCGCTCGGTCAGCTTTTTCTTCGCAACCTCTCAGCGAACCGTGGGCGTGCCAAAAGTCTGCCGTAGTTGTTCCTTGAAAGAAGCCCAATCATTTATGTCGCCCTCATGATTCACAGAACATGACTTGGCTACTTATGTAGAACAGCACATTGGTTAGTTTCCATAGCTGGTTCCAGTTAATGTAAGTCCTATCATGGTCATAGTTTTCTAGCCAGTCTTGGGCGTCCTCACCAACCAGGCCAGAGAAGATTGCCGGATCGCGGTGGCGGTTGTTGGCAGTGCTGGGAGCAGCGGCGGCTGGGGCTTGGGTCGAGCGGAAGGACTCTAGGACATTGGAGGGTTTTGGTGTAAGTGGCGTCCTGAACGTTGCTTCAGGAGATATATTGAGAAGGCGAGAGGTCGAAGGGATCTTAAAGCGCTTCGACCGTCTTAGCCGAAGAGGACACACGAGCCAATGATTGTTGATGGTTTTGTACAGGTGATGAAGACGAAGTCCAAATCAGTGCCTACAGTACGTACAGTGCTATTTGTTCATCGCCTGTCATCTCCTCCATAGCCGTCCAGCGGTCAGAATAGCAGGCACGGATCGTTCTGGTGGCGCGTGCGCTTGGAAACGGTTTTGCTCGTTTTCATAGGCTTGTAAGTCGTGATAGGTCGATGGTTAGCGCCACTGCAGCGGCGCGATACTAGAGGTCTGTGTGAAGTCGTCTCACACGCACCCTGGCAGGGGCGCAGTGGCTTTTGCGCTGTGCTTCATCTTATTCGAGAGCGACGTAGTTGTTAAGGAGTTTAACACCACAAATAAATCAAGGTCTACATCTTTCCCTACCATATTTTTCTATATTACGTCAATGAGACGAAAGTTTCTCATTCTTCGTACCTTCTCTGTTGCTGAGATTGGACGACGCACGGTTACGTTCTGCATCTCCTGACCGTGCACTGCCCGAGAAGCGTGCAGCCATGGAAAAATACATAACGCGTCCGAAATCGCTGCAGAATTAGCTGACAACTAATTACCCTAGGCACACTAAAATTTAAATATAATCTATCTCCAATTGCAGCAAGGCGGATGAATACAACGATGAAGCTGGGTGTGTGCGTCATCATTTCTGCACTTTGTACGTTCAGGTAAGTGCTCCGTATATTGTCGCATTCCTCACGAAAGCGCAGAAACATTGCGAAACATATTTCTATATTTTCTCTAGCACGCCATTCATTCTTAACAAAACCATAAATTCCCCAGTATGGGTTTCATCTCCTGTATTGGTGTCATTGTTTGCTAAGCGTAACAAAGTGATTTGCGTTTTTCAACTGCAAAATTATTCGTATGAACATATGTTGAGACCAGCCTAGCGAGAATTAGTATGTTCGATTTATGTAGGCGCAATATGCAACAAATATATATATATGAAATAGTCTCCGTGGTTCGGCATTCAAGACTAGCATTTGGTATGCCCGAGGAGTGTACCAAGACGTAGGCGTCCAGGAAACATCCAGGAGAGCACCGAAACGTACACGGCTAATGGTAGATAGATAGATAGATAGATAGATAGATAGATAGATAGATAGATAGATAGATAGATAGATAGATAGATAGATATGGTGACCTAAGTGACCTAAGTTCGGGAAGGGACGCTTCGCGTTTAAGAAGAGAAGGCAGAGAATTAGGAAGAGATGGGAGAGAAGGGAGAGAATTAGAAGAGAACGGAGAGAATTAGGGGGAGAATTAGCCAGCAATTAATCCACTCACGTGTCGTGTCGCCAAACCTGCGGTGTCTAGGGCCGCCAACTAGTCTGCAGAGGGAATCTTTCAGCAGCACTTGGAAAGCTTTGTTAATTTGTTTTAATTTTGTGGGCAAAGATTGCCGCGTCTCGGCCAACACCATCGGTCTCGGCCCGCAGTCCAGGGCTGCTACACCCAACAGCGTCCGCCGGTGTCCAGCCGGGCTCCGGCCCAGGCTAGCACTACCACGCGCTGCGCACTCCACGCACACATCGTCGTCGTCACCTCTTCTCAGCGTCCCCCTGGCGGCCATCCCCACAGTTTTTACGGGTAAACGATACAGGGGGCATTCCACCGCACGAATGCGGATGACCAGCGCAACTTTAGGGCAGGCAGCACTGATGTAAAGCCTCTGCAGTCACTTTGATGTGAAATGACAGGTTGTAAGCATGTCCATCAGCGTTCTTGCCACTGTTATAAATATTCCGCGAAACAGAAACCGTGACGCCACCATCAAGATTATGAGTGGGATTCCACGAAGCGCGCGAACTGGGAAACCCAGCTTAGGAAAGATGCGTCCATTCCCTGAGGTATGTTTTCTTCTGAACACAACATCTTCGCAAGCACAGCGTTTTCCAAGGCCAGTTAAGAGCCGTTTCATGTCAAAGTACGGAGGCCTCTGGACATTCTTATTACATGCATCCTCAATATACTACGTTGCCCCGAGGTGCGAGCTTGCGCGATTGGTATTCCTAGCGCTGTTCTTTGCTTTTTCCCAGAACTAAATACGCCAGAAGCATAGAGGCAGGCCAGATTACCTTTCGCTTGAGCATTTCATCGTCAAGATATTGCCACGTGTCATCGACACGACATAGTTGACGGCACACAATAGAAGTTCCATCAACGTGTATTCGATAAGTTCCTTCCGAGGTATGTTCCAAAAGTGGAGGTTGCACAACGAATAAAGACTTGTGTTTCGGCAAGACGGCTAGCAATTCATCTCTTTGCTGCATAGCCAGATCCGTACTGGTTGTACCAGAGGGGGCTTGAGCAGTGTTTACAGCTCGATGTTGTTGTGCAGCACCAGTGCACAAGGCTATCTGAAAAGCAGGCTGGGTGTCCGTGCCGGAAACCACGACAGCATCGTTAAGGAGCAGATCTGGTTCAGTGTAAAAGTGAGTGGCGAGAAGTGGCGTGTTTCGAAAGAAGGGACGAAACATGCCATGGCTTTC